>JABAKA010000105.1:0-24886 GCA_018857285.1 Termitomyces sp. Mi166#008
TTTGGGTGAACGCTGTAGCAGATGTATGTCAGCGACGAAAAGGGTTCAGTCGCAAAACTGAATATACAAATGTGCATCTTCCAATTCTGCCACTCCAGCTCGTGGCCATTCATCTTGAAAGAGACACCTTCAGGCTGAACGATGTGAAGAGGCTTGATGTCATCGCGAAGCTTGAAGTTCTTGTCGTCCTCGGCCATCAAATCGGCGAGGAAGTTCTGTTTGGCAAGAGGAGGGTGAATACGCTCGCGGCCAGAGTGAGCCAATGCATCTTCAGCGTTCAGTAGTCCTGGAGGAGCAGTCGAAGAAGCAGAGAGAGTCGGTCCGTTGGGGGTCTTCTTGTACGTGGGTGGGAAGTCTGAGGAACAATCAGATCTTGTAAGGAAGAAATAGGCGCACGACGCACCAATGTGGATGACTTTCTCCACATTGGGATCAATGACAGGAACGAAATCCTACAAGACAGTGAGCATTGCCCTTGTTGGATTGGACGAGCTGACCATCGGGTGGGCATAGAGATTCTCATGCTCAGAGAACCTGGCGAAAACCAGAGCCTGTAAAACTCTACGTTGCTTGGGGAAGCGCTCGTCATAGCCAATTGCCCAACCGTCGCAAAATATCTGATGGGGAGCAATGCCTACATAACGAGAGATGAGAACTGGTGTGGATAGAAGAATAGAAAAACTCACCGACGTCTGCGGCCAACTTTTGAACCACAGGATCGTCCCTCACAACTTTCTCAGCCGCAAGGACTTCCTCAGGGGTAATCTGTGGATGCAAGGCCTCGGGTAGCTTCTCGAAGGTGTCGACCTGCCATTTCGAATTACGATAGGACAGGATCGCATTGTACGAATTTCTACACGGGCAACGATGTCAACGACCGAAAGTGTAGCGCACAATAATTTTGGAAACTTACCCAGTAGTAACGTCCACAAACTGTGTTCACGAGGAGAAAATCATTGAGCAAAGTCCTGTGAGCAGGTAATTAAACGCACATCAGATTCCGCTTGACGGATGATAAACGTTGGCGCCTCAGGTTTGGTACCAGGGCTTGTAGGGATGCCCAAGTGGGCGAGAACAACCTGTTTAGGTGGAGGAAGGAGATTCAAGGCAATAAACTTGATGGCGTTAACGTTGGTCTTTTCTGCAACATAATAACGAATAGCAAGAGAAGCTGCAGTAATCTGCAGTGTTACAAGGTGTATGAGTGAACGATCACCCATGTGTTACGACGAGCAAAAGTACCTCGTCGGGGGTCAAAGGATCCAAAGGATGCGCGAAAGCAACGGGAGACTTGATGGGTCCAGAGGATTGTACAGCGAAGACGGTACTAGGAGCAGGTACAGGAGACATGTGGGGCTAGAGGTTGGGTACTGTGCCTAGAAGCTGGTGCAACTTATAGATAGCCAGTATGGGGCAATGGGAAGCTGGCAAAACAATTGAAGACAGGACGCCCTGTTGGGCAACGATGCGGTCATATCAAACCTATCTTCCGTCTTCTTCTTGTCAGTCTCACTATTCAATAGATCCCTTTGTCAGATGGAGAAAGGGCCAATCCGTCGGGTCTCAAAAACTCACTACAGTGCAGTGGGAGGCAGCGTAAGGTTGGAATTCCGGTTGCCGATTGCTCACCGGCGATCACGACGCCCCACATCGATCCGCCACTTTTTATTCTATAACGATTAAGGCACAGAATCCGTGCTCGCTGTCTCTTACTGACGTATTTTCTTTGCTACAGGATTGTATACATATGTGAATGGATGCGTAGATAGCGATAAATTTGTAAGTTGGCAATACATAATTGGGATTACGGGGTGCATGGAATCAGTGGCAACCATGTGCTCCATTTGACTCGGAGTCGCCGTTCGTCGCTCTATTGGAGAAAGCGGGTACACTCTTTAGGTCGTATGTTCCCGGCACATCCATGCTCGGGTTCGCCTTGAAGAACGAATTTGGCTTGAGCGTAACACTCAAGTGCTCGACCGGCATGCTGCGAGTATCAAAATCAGTATCGAACACACCCTGAACAGGAGAATCAACGTACACAGGCCAGTCCTCGGGTCTAGGAATGTGTGTGGTACCTGTGCATTAGCCGTAATCAACAATCCACACTTCGAAAACAGGCAATAAAGAATACGCACCAACTGTCACGTATACCAGAAGGTCCTCATTCTCAACGTTCTGCTTGCCCTCGACCCACTTTCCAAGCGAATCCTCTGGCTCCGACCTCGTCTGCGGAACATATTTGCCAGCAGGCCACATTCTGCTACCCTTCGTGCCCTCAACATCGCGGCAGACCCACAGTGCATTCGTCACGAATGCGGCACGCTTCGCCGCCCAGCTATCAGGGCGCGCCATCATCGGTGTCGCACCGCCCTTCATGCCAATGCTGTACCCGACATTCTTGCTGCTCGCGTGATGCTTCCTGGCGCTGTTGATGATCTTCCAGCGGCGTTCCTTGGCCCAATCGAAGGGGCGACCAGCTTCGGATGTGAGGACAGTCTCCTTGGAGACGAAGGCGTTGCCACCAAAGTTAGCGGCGGAACCGGTGGGAGCGTCGGGAAGTGGTATTATGTCGGATTCGACGACGGAATTGGAGAGACCGTCGATCATTGGATCGATGCGGACGGAGAAGAGGTGCTGGTGGTACTGGGCGTTGATGCCGGGCGCGACAATAGTGCCGTGAGGGCTCATTTCGTCCTTGTCGGCGATGTAGACGTTCAGTATCCCAGTGAGACGGATTTCGAACTCGATGCTGCCGTCTTGGTAGAAATGATAGTTCCAGATATACTCTGTAGACAAAGGTGTCAAAAGACGTGTCAAGATGAAGGGTTCATGAGAGACATACCATAATTTGCTAAGGTGCAAACCATGCTGACAACTAATCTCCGACGACGAACAGTCTGAGAGCGTCCACCAGGGCGGTAGTCGGTGTGTTTCCACAGAACACCAGCATCCTCCTCGTGGATGCAGATGACATTCTTGATGATGACGGCGCTTCCGTTGTTGCTGACATACGCGCCAGGCTATAATGACAGTCAGCCAAAGGGAGGCTTATTGAGTTTAATTTTGCTCACAAGATAGTGGATTTGGCCAAGGCAGTCACAGCCGAGGGAAAGCTCGTTAGCCATGGTACCCATACCATATTCACCACTACAATGTACAATCAACGAAAGGCAGCTCTAAGTAGCCTAAAGATGACTTACGAATCAAAGGCAAATTTTCTGGGATGTGGGTACTCAGGTGCACCATAGGGCACAACCATTTCAGCCAGGGAGAGGCGGTAGATAATGGGACGGATTTCGCCATGGTCGTTGTAGGTAATGGTGGACAGGGCAATACCCTCTCTCTGAGTGAATGCTGTAGTCAAGGTATATCAGCGGTGAAAGAGGCTTGGTAGAGCGATTGGACGTACAAATGTGCATCTTCCAGTTTTGCCACTCCAGCTCATGGCCATTCATCTTGAAAGAGACACCTTCAGGCTGAACGATGTGAAGAGGCTTGATGTCATCGCGAAGCTTGAAGTTCTTGTCATCCTCGGCCATCAAATCGGGAAGGAAATTCTGTCCGGCCAGAGGAGGGTGAATACGCTCGCGGCCTGAGTGAGCCAATGCTTCTTCAGCATTTGAGAGTGCAGGGGGAACCGTGGAAGAGACAGAGAGAGTAGGTCCGTTGGGGGTCTTCTTGTACGTAGGCGGGAAGTCTGAGGAGTAATCAGATATCTGAATGGAGGAATAAGCAAACGACGCACCAATATGAATGACTTCCTCCGAATTAGCATCGAGGACAGGAACGAAATCCTACGATGCAGTGAATATTGCTTCTGCAGTACTGAATTAAATAAACTTACGAGAGGATGAGCGTAGAGATTGTCATGCTCAGAGAACCTGGCGTAAGCCAGAGCCTGTTGGACTCTGCGTTGCTTGGGGAAACGCTCGTCGTAGCCGATTGACCAACCATCGCAAACTATTTGGTGAGGAGCGACGCCTGAGGGAAGAAATGAGAATGAGATATGTAGAGAGAAATGGAAAGACTCACCGACGTCTGCGGCCAACTTCTGAACCACAGGATCCTTCCTTACAGCTTCCTCAGCTGCAATGAGCTCCTCAGGGGAAATTTGCGCATGCAAGGCCTCGGGTAGCTTCTCGAAGGTGTCGACCTGCCATTTCAAATCACGATAGGATAGGATCGCGTTGTATGAGTTTCTACACGGTGTTGAGGTTAATTAATGACATTAAGTGTAGAAATTTAAAAGATGTACCCAGTGGTCAGATCCAAGAACTGTGATGATCGATGATCAAGTAGAAAATTGAGATAAGATCCCGGCGGCAGATATAGTCAAACAAAAGTTTCGACGCACATCAGATTCTGCCTGACGGATGATAGGCGTTGGCGTCTCAGCTTTGGCGCCGGGACTTGTAGGGATGCCCAAGTGGGCAAGAACAGTCTTCTTCGGTGGAGGAAGGAGATACAAAGTTATAAACTTGACCGCTTTGACCTCGGTCTTTTCTGCAACATAATGGCGAATGGCAAGAGAAGCTGCGGTGATCTGCAGTCACAAGGTGTATGAGTAGATGATCGCTCATAATGATGAATGAGAAAGGGTACCTCGTCGGGGGTCAAAGGATCTAACGGATGCTTAGAGGCAACGGGAGTCTCCTTGACGGAAGATTGGACGGCGGTAACGGTACTGGGGACAGAGACAGGAGACATGTCGGGCTCGAGGGAGTTAGGCTATTGGGCCCAGAGGTAGGTGCTACTTATAGTCATCCGTTATAGGTCACCGGATGGCCGTCGGTGAGATAACTACGATAGAAGATAGGAAGCTTTGGGCAATGGACACGGCCATATCAGGTGACGAACGCATCTACCGACGGGCCCGTCTTGTTGCATGCGCTGCCGTCTGCGTAGCCCTGGTGCCCCTGCATTTCTATCGAGGATCTACGTCATGGATTATTCGCTAAACTATAGAGCTTCAGAGCCTCGTCGATAGTCGGTCCGTCATTTCCTCAGGCTTGTTCTCCTACTAGTATGTATATCGCCAACTAACTACCTCTAGGATTCTCCGCTCATGAATTTCGGCCCTGACATTATCAGGGTGCCATGATTCTTGTGCTTTTTCATGTTTTGATTTTGCTCTCAAGTTCGCTAAACGTTCGCCAAGCGCTAGCAAGATAGACGTTTATCGGTGTGTCCCATGTGTTTCTCTGAAACTGATTTATCCGCAATTCCGCTCAGAGTCCGAAGATATCTTGGACACACAGTGATATCCGTTTTTGGTACTCAGTCCAAGCTGTGTTCAGCAGACGCCAACTTGTTACGACTCTGTGAGGGAACGCTATGGACCTTCCAGCACTTTGGCTCTGTGAATCATCCATTGTGTCTTCTTAAAGCCATCTGTGCTGCAGAGCCCCTCTCCTGCGTCGTACAAATAAATCTCCTCATCCTTATAATAAGTTTCACGCCACATCTCTTAACGACGATTCTCTCGTTTTTAAAGTTCCCCACACACATTTTTATCCGCTTATTCTGCCGACTTTGGAGAGCTTCGGAGTGACGATTAACGATGCCGCGACGGGTGATTTCTCAGCTTTCTCGTGATGCATTGCGCCCACCATCGGTAACGGCAGCTTCACGGCAGCTGATGTGTAGCTGTTCAAACCACAAGCTCGACAACCGTGACTGGCACATTGTTCGATGCCCGGGCCGGATATGACGTTCGTGAGAGGCTCGATCCAGCCTCGTAGATGGATTCTGGTTCAGTCTTCTAGTTGTCTATGTAGTCTTGAAATCCTCTGATCTAGGGTCAGCATCCGTTTCTCTTTGCCTTCGCTCTTCCAACATGCGTAACAATTTCACCAAGGACGTTGGTCAAAGGTTGATTTATCTTGCTATCCCATTAACATTCACGTCACACATAGTATATCATTTTTGTATCGCTGAAGCTGTTCAGAACAAGGATTAGATGTGCTAGAAGAGTACGTATTTGACAGGAACGCGTTGGACTGGAGCGATCCTGGAGCTGGAATGGAAATGCTCCACTTTCTTAATGGACTTGCCCACCTTCGATTTATGCTGGTTATTCGCGAGCTTCCTTGGCACATAGACTTATGTAGAACGCTTCGCCGAACAGTTTTCTTTGACTCCCATCCACTGTCATACAGCATATTGATGTCGTTGGTGTGTCTACACACGATACACGATGTATTTGACAGGAACGCGTTGGATTGGAGCGACCCTGGATGGAATGGAAACGCTCCACTTTCTTGATGGACTTGCCCACCTCTTGATTCATGCTGGTTATTCGGGCTTCTTGACACCTAGAATTGTGTCTTGCACTTCGTCAAACAGTTTGCTAGGATTCCTATCCACTTTCATATGGCGTATTGACGTCGCCGGAGTCTCTACACACGGTACACGCGCCCTGATTGGGTCAATAACCCCTTTGACTTACTGGTACAGCAGTCCATCGGCACCACTATAAGCTGCAGGAGCAAATCACGAAACAGCAAATGGGATGAACTTAACTCCAGAGTTAGATCTCGTGTGCCCCAACGAGATTTAGTAACAGCCACGTCGACGATGCACCGGGTGAAGCATTTGTTGTTATTTCTTCTCTTCGCGGTAGTGACACCTGGCAACTAACCGGCTGAGTATTATACCGTTTCCCTCTCTTCCAAATGGATTTTGAACGTTGTTCAGGTCCCTGCCCCGTTGTGCTAGGGCCCCGGCAACTCATGCTCTCGCTGCTCCACCACTTTCTCAGCCTGAGGTTGATGTTTAAAGCCAATCCGCCCCTCAAATCTATATTTTTTTGACCGCTCATCGTGGTTCCAGTGTTTCCATTTAGGAACGCACTGATTTTTCCGTCATCAATCCTAGTAGTGGTCCCGGCGCGAGTGGTTCACGATTCAAGTCCTATGTCTTCGACCGTCGGGCAATTTACAATACGCGCGATGTTCTTGGAATGTCAGAACCTGTAAGTATCGAGCCTTGTTGGGTTACGGCTTTAATTTTGTTATTTCTTGAAGTCTTTTTCAGCTTTCCACCATCCAAGTCTTTTTTAGCTATTAAACCTCCTGAGATTAATACGCATGCGGGATGGAGCCTTCCGACATCTCTTATGCAAACGATCAAGGCTTCTACGACTCATATGAAATACCGCGCTTATCCTTTGTACCCTCCGAAGGGTATTGATTGACCGTCGGACTAGCAGATCTTGTCATCCCCTTTGAAGACGGCTATTCCCTAGCCTCCAGTTTGGTCATCGGGAGAAAACAATATCAGTGACGATCATGATGTGTACTTGTATTATAAGAATAAGTAGACCAAAACGTCATTTTGTTATGTTTATCCAACCAGTGGTTGGAAAGCGCTTCGCTGCTATCATTGCCCCGTCGACAATCCCTAGTCATGCTTGCTATAGCGCCACAGTATCATATCCTCTGTGGCCCCAGCTGCTTGCGTCTACCCATGATGTCCCTCGCCATGCAACAGGTCATTTTCATCGTTTGAAAGCCAGCGATAAACTGTTATACAGTGACTTGATAGTGACTACTATGAAGTGACTCGGATTCAAGGAAAATTCTGTTTTGTACTTTGTTAGTCGCCGGATACAAACAAATCCGAAACGCGTGCCATGAAAGGTAGGTAGGTAAAATTACCCGGGGAGGTCCACGCATGAACGATCGAGGCCCGTGGAAGTTTGGATGTGACATTGTAACATACCTGAGCCCTTCAATGGCCTGACAATCCTACCAATCCTGCCAACCCCACCGACGCCACCAAAATTAATCCTTACGCGGCTCCCGTTCCGCCGGGCCGGAAAAGAATGCAAGAGTTCCGAAACAATAACAGCCCCAGAACTCCGCAACGCTTTCTGACATCGCGAATGTGGAGACTTATCAAACAAGGATGATATGTACTCGAGGCATGTCTCTCTACATTCATCGATAGATCAGGGAAAATCGAGCGGTCGCCAAAAATCCCTGCATTCTCAATCGATTACTCCACGACATAGATGTACAGACTCCTTTATCAGACTGTGGCTAGTGCTTGTTCTTCATAGTTACTTTTTTAGTCGCAATATCCATCTCCATCCTAGATCCCAGGATCGGGCGTTCAGTTCGCTCGCAGCCCTCGTAATTTTGCTGGTAATATCCAAGATCCACCTGAGGATCCTCCAGCTGCCGGAAGCCTTCCTCCAATAGCTTGTGATACATCTTCAGCACTTAACCAAGAAGATATCATCTCATTGATTTGTATTCTATAATCACGATTTTGGCATCACATTACGCGATCCTCTCGGCACTCGAAGAAACAAATTTCTTGATTTTTTTTTTGCAGTAAAGGGTTGAATAGGATTGGTTTTGGGCAGGTACATGGGATATGTGACTGAATCCGTTTTTATAGTCATTAGGCTTGTAGAAACTGTGTACTGTCAGTGACAGTCAGGCATCGGGCCAGTGAGCCCATCGTGAAGAGGTAACTTGACGATTGGGAACGTAGTGATCTGGCAGGAATCGATAAAGAGGGAATCATCGATAAAGAGGGAATCAAAGAGTTCGGAAACATTGGACAACCTGAGCTGGGCGTCAAACAGATTCTAGTACAAATGTGCCATATTAAGCAGAGTGAAAGAATAAATACAATCCCACTCGGCGCTATCACTGAGGGGAGTGCAGGTATCATTATCGTTTATGTTGTAGTAGCCTGATGACCCTGAGATAATGATTTGAAGATTATCTTTGAAGCGCGTCCCTCTTATTTCGTTCGTTTTTGAATTATCAGCTCTATATCAACTCTCTATCATGGATGTAGAATTCGATCTAGAGTCACTGGTGAATCTAGAACAAACGTCCGCATACGCTCTGACATCCCCACTCCGCGCTTTTCATCTGAGCTCTTCCTATCTTCAGATTCTACGAAACAGGCTACGAGGATGGCTTCGAGCATGGAAAGATACATGGCCTCATTGAAGGGCGGGCGCTTGGACGCGCGAAAGGGTTCGAAATATGGGAAGAGCTCGGGTTTTATGAAGGGTTTGCGCTGATGTGGAAGGCGATATACGAGAAACAGGGTCGGGGCGACGAGTATGTCCTACTCTCCTAACAACTGATTAAAAAGCTGAGCTCTGATCATGTAGCCGCGCGACGAACCATACTCAACGACTGCTTGACCTGATCTCGCAGTTTCCAAGAACCAACCCATCTGAGACGGACGACACGGATTTTCCAAAACTCTTTCGTCAGATTCGCTCGCGATATAAGGCGCTTTGCTCGACGCTTGGTATTCGACCGAGTCTGCGGTACTCTGATAGGTCGCAAGAGCGCGATGGGACTGCGGATGCAACGGTTTCTGAGCCTATGGACGATCGGCCGGGAAAAGCTGCAGTATGGAAAGTCGAAAAGGGGGTTCAGAAAACAGTGAATGGCCACGCATTCGATTTTTGAAAATTTCAGACAGTCTCCCCATACATCAGCGCCATACATGATACATCTGTTCCGCCAACAGTGAAGTACGTCGTTCTGACTCTCAATCATATTCACAGTTGAGAGGCGACTCGTTACAAAGGGAATATAGTTTGTTGGAAGGAATGTAAGTACCCAGATAACTAAAAGAAACTCTGGTAGAGTAGTCAGTCCATCATGGAAATGGTTTCGAAGGAACGAGAACTACTTATGACAAAATGTAAGTATGGTACAACCCAGAACGAGGAGATAGTAAGATATGTACACTACGTGATACAGCCTTTTCTCGAAAGGCTAGCTTAGCTTTAAGTAATGCTGATTGGTATCTATGAATGAAGGATTGTCCGGGCTGGCGAGATTGAAAATGAGTCAAGAGAACAACGAAACGGTATGTGCTGATAAGGATTACTGCTGAAATGGCGGCGGATACGTGGATCGAGACAAAGGCTGCATCGGTGGCACAGCAGGCGAATGGTACGGCGATGCATATGTTACAGGTACATATGGCGAGGGAGGATACAAAACGGGGGCTGGTGGAGGTAGTGGGCTCGGCCCATTATATGCAAGGTTCGCAAAGGACCCAATAGGGGATCCACTGAGGGACCCACTAAGGGATGAAGGCAATCTATATCCCTGTACGGCTGGAGGCATCGCAGGAGCAAGGTAGCGGGTTTCAGATATGGAACGTGAAACCCCGAAGAAATAAGGAGGTGGGGGAATGACTGGGGAGTTGTCGAAGTCTTCCTCTTCTTCGGAAGATTCCTCGCCATCTCGTCGTAATGAATAGGCGAACGGGCGTCCGCCGGGCTCGCGAGCAAGGGGTCCATCCCAGAGGGACACGCGGCTGGTGGAACGAGGTGTTGATCTTGAATTCTGACGTTCGAGACTATGGATCGAGCATGTTATCGTGAAGAAGTTTGGCAAGGACATATAGAGACATACCCATGCCATGTTCGGGCTTCTTTCTCGATTCTCCCATCAAGCAAGACCATAATGAACTCAGGCATCTCCTTAATTTTATGCTTCTCTCGATGACTTTCTTTGGAAACAGTGCTAGCCGCAGAGGATCCAGCTGAATCTTTAGAACGCGACGATCTGAGTGGACGTTCATGAGTACAAAGGTGTATCCAATCCACTTGAACAAACTTACCGTATACTGCTGTTGCTTCTTGTAACACCCTCAGGCGTCAGGAGTTTCTCAGCGGGAACTGGAGCAGAGAATGGCGTAGGGGTAGGGAAATTTGATTATCATGTCAGACGACACTCAAAGCATGGACAAACTACTTACAATTGGGCTTATTCTCGGCGGTGTAGGTATTCATGGTTTGCTGGGTAGCCTTAGTGGGGGTTACGGGAGAAGCTATAGGCGATGGGGAGATACTACACGAAAAGTCAGAAGACAGCGAAAGACGGAAAAGACGCAGTGCATACGTGGAGAGCCTGTTATCAGGATTTGTGACCCTCAAGGGAACTAGAAACGTATGTCAACCGGCAAAGCCGCAGTTTTTCGGTCAGATACTTACTTCGATGTCCACTGGGAACATTCCTAATGAAATCAAGATATGGGAGAGACATGACACTGTCTGTAGCGGATCTGTAAAATGAGATCAGAAATTTGAGATGGTTCTAGCGATAAAACATACAGTGGAGGACGTTTCCCGTCGACCTTCATCTCTGGAGGAGGAGGAGCAATGCTTGGAGGAGGGACGATGCTCGGAGGAGCGATGCTCGGAGGATGTCCTTTTGCCGTGATCGGTTCTTGTGCGATCGATGGTTCTTGCAGCTTGTCCATTTGGTTCTCAGGAATGATAGATTTTGCGACGCCATAAATACTTGCTCGTTTGAATTCGCTGTCCAAGGCTCTCGCAGTCTTGCGAAATTGAGAATGAAAGTGCTTCAGTTGTTTTGCCTCCGCAGCATCGCGGGCACTCTGTAGTGTATAAGTTAGAACCGTGTTATCAATGAACGAAGCCGGGCACACCTCTGTCCTAGGCCATGTCATGTAGTAATCGATATACCTCCTTCCCGCGTCTTCCACAGCCACAGCGAAGACGACGCAAGATTGAGCCACCGCTTCTGCAACGCCCTGCGTTTCGGCCAGGATCTCTGCAGGAGTCCTCCCTCTGCAAGATCGGACTCAGCATTTGTATTGTCACAGAAATTATGACATACCCAAGGAAGTTCTTATAAAACGTAGCGGCTTCCGGACCCGTGATGATCTTCACCTTCTTGCCATGCTGCTCGAAAAATTCCGAAGGGTCACGCGCAGACATCTCGAGCAGGAATTCCGGTGAGCAGCGCGAGCGTCGAGTGCGATCTCCCAGCATCACCGGCAGAGTCTCTGCAGGAACTTCGGGACGTGGTGGCCTCGTCTTCATACCCGGTTCGAGATGGAGACCACCGGTCTTCACTGCGAGCTTTTCTATGGCATCTGGATTACGGGGCCGCTCTTCCGGGCTAATTCTGTTATGCTTCCTCGACTTGGATCTTGTAGAGGTATGCGATAAAGCAACCGAGGTCATAGGGGGTCGACTCCGTACGGACTCGTGGGCTGGGAATAGGCACTTAAAGCCGGCTTGGAGGCTGGGCACCCGATGACACTCGATCGATCTTGCCTCACGGTGTCCGTGAGGCAGCTGTGGTTTGAGTCAAAGGTGTAGATTCCCGCCACTCTAATGGTCGGGTAGCACTTTAAGCACACGGTCCATTGATGACGCCGGCGGTTTCTTTCCAAAAGGATATATCCATGACACTGCCAACAACCAATCTTTTGTTTCATCGTCAGGATGATATCTGATGGTACGGTGTAACCAGACGTGCAAAAAGAGATCAGGGTATGGTTTGTGGTATGATAGATAATCGTAAATGAGGTGTAAGTAGTTGCTCGTAGGGTATGGAAGTAACAATCGTTGGGCAGAGCATAATAACAAAAGGTTGTCTCGCAGCCAGCCGGCTAAAGACAGACATTCCATGACAAATTGCCACGGAGGATATACCGCCCGCGGATGCGCGCGTATAAGCCGTTGGAACAACGAGAGGATGGGTATCCATGAGAAGGTATGCACCGGAGAGAGCAAATGTAGCTGACAAGTCCAAAAATGGAGACATCTCCTGGTTATACCTGAATTTTGCTAGTCAGAGTATATTGTGATGCGACGACAAATCTTACCAAACTTAATTCCAATGTCCAAACCCGACGAGCCCAAAGTTTCACAGTCTTCATCGGCGAGTCGCTGGTAGCTGGTAATTCAACGTCAATTCCATCCCACCAACATTTCCGCTAAACAGAACGTAAGAAAGAGCATCTCAAGGAGTCAAAGAGAACCTAACTCACAGCAGGTTTTCTCCAGAACAATAGTAACTTTTGTGCTGTTCCCATCTGAGGATAATCAACCTCTACTGGTTTCTCTCCATTCGGGTGGTGGATAATCCCAGTTTTGAGCAACACCAGCGCAATAGAAGATATACAACACCGTGAGGGCTCTAGCGCACGGAATCCCCATTCATCATCTCGGTCAAACCCACTATACGATTGCTCAGTCAGTGAACAACAGGCCGGGGAAGTCGTCATCGCACCTCATGCATAACATATCTATAAGATGCTGCTCTGCAACATTGTTCTCCTTGTTAACGTTCCGCTGGAGAGCCGTGAATATGTTCCGCTTCTCCATAAGATAATCTCCGGATCGTCTTTTGATATCGAGGAGCGTGTCATTTGCAATTCCGTTTTGGTCTGTAGCGGCGTCGCTATCCTTCAGGGGTATAGAGAAATATTCCAACTCCTCACGCAAAACAATGATAGCTTGTTTGGAAAGTAAGGGGTTTTGCGAAGCAGCTGGACCGAAATCATTCGGCGGCCCGTCGAGTAAATGTTGTTGGGCAGCAAATAAACCTGGGGACATAGTAGTGCCGTAGAAAGCCTCCGAAGCATTTCTAAAGAAAGTAAGGACATATTGAAAACAATCCGGATCGAACTAGAATAGAACAGTCGTTCCAACATTCCGCCTGACATTTGGCGTGCAATAGAAACTCACATCAACACCATAAACCTCCTCGTCCTCCTCATTTTCTCCGCCATCAGATAAAGCGACACTTTGGCGGCTCAGAACGAGTCCATTCGGAAATAGGCATAGAAGGACGGATTCGGGCAGGTTCATGATCGTTTCTCGGTCTACTTCGAAGCGCCTGCCACGCAGATCCAGGAACAACCTCGTCAAGAGCTGCGGTTGTAAATTGGTGTGAGCGGACACTGCATGTTGTGACACTTGTGTAATTGGAGAATTAGATATGTTGAGGGTGGCCATGTCAAGGTGGCCGTTTCGAAGAAGCGTGGAAGACTCGTGCTTGCTGAACCAAACACATCATAACGTCTTCTCCTTCAAACCAAAACGACCACAATTGCTGTACCTCTTTCTATAAACCACCTTGGCGCCCCGATGACAAACTTCGCGTTAAATGTTTGACTTTTCAGTTCAAAGAAATGATCAAACCAGATTTTCCTTGTTCATCGCCATGCCTGGGCACTGAATATTACGTGCAAAATTGGGAGAACTTGCATGTTGATCGATTCTTTTGGTTACCGCCTGTCCTTGACTTGTTGTACGATTGAAAATGTTGGAAGGCTTCATAGCATACATTTCAGAAGGCCTGTGTTGTCAGGTGGCTTCTTTATTTCAAGCCTCAAAGTCGACGGATCCTCACTTGCCCTTTGGCCGATAGCCCTACATGCATATGCGAACAACGGCTGCTGCCTCTGATTCAAGAAACGAAACAGCCTATAACGTACATTTAGAGAACTCGAGATACAGCTATCGCACAGCCGGTTCAAGTAAGTTATGTAAAGGTGAGCGGCTTTTAAAATCTGGATGCACTTTCGCTCTGATCTCCTTGACTCCACAGGGCTTGAGTGTCATACAGAAATTCAAACTTCACCTGCTTGCTTACCTATAGCCTGAACATGTCTTCGACGACCGTTGACCAGTCCTTATGTACAACGGTAACCTTCTCCATATACGTTACGCGGATTCCCTCGGGCGTCGACTATATCAAAGATAACTTGACCCTGCTTGACTGGATATCCTGTCATTCTCAACTTGTATCACACGCGATCGGCTAGCAGATTCCAGTACAGCATTTATATCTTTGTGTGGGAGTCCCTCACCTATAGAATGGTGAGCCTCTCTGGATTCATAGATGCGCGGGACAAAAGCCTCAGAAGCTCAATACATGTCCACTTAGGTAATCGATGTCTTACTTAGTATAAGCCTGTTGAGGAACTCCTCAAGGACGATGTCAACCACATGATAGTCTGGTACAGAAGCTCCAAGAAACGGTTGATACTCAAAGTTCTCCGACGTGGTATATGACAATTGGTGGCCATGTACAGCGGGATTTTTTTTTCCCGAACTCAACATCAACTGTCGGTGCCAAACATATCCGACTCTCAGATTGCAAGCCCATTCCTCAGTTGAATATAACGATTAGACAGCCGGCTTAAGTCTATGCCAGAAAGGTGGGTGATAGTGTCGTTTCAATTATGGTACTATTGAGTAATGAATATGTTTAGACCTGGCCATGCTTCGGGAATTCGAACCCTTGCCGAGGTTGCATGCATCAGCGCGCGCGCCCGACAATCGTTGGCCGTCCGTCTTGTATTATGGTATCCCCGTGCCTACGAGTCAGATAGTGGAACACTGGGGAAACATGTTACCCGATCTCGACATCAGCAAGTACGAAGGAGATTCCAAGGCGTGTGAGGAGTTTCTGGTCCCGGATAACTTTCTCGTTCCCGTTATTTTCGACCTGGAAGACGCGTTGTCGTAGGATGTTGGGTGGAAGATCCAGTTCTTGTAGGTGCATGGTCTTTCAGGTGATCAACACGCACGAGTGGCGACGCTGCGTAACAGCTATGTTGCTCCCCGCCTCCATGACAGTTTGGTAGAGAGGCTTCAAGCGCTCGGTACTCAAAATCCTCCGATGTGGTATCTGATTATTGGTGACCATACAGTTTCCTGGGACAAAACGACTCTCGCCCACGGGTGCATAAGAGAAACATGAACGTCCAGCCGTCCGAATCGGACCGTGATAAATTGTTATCTGAAGTCTTTAGAGAAAGGCTTTCTGCCGCCCTTTGACACGCATTTTGAATGTTATCAAGGCCATTTCGCGCTGCTTCTGTTGTGACCCTTCAACGCAAATACTATTGACGCTAGATATACACAATACCTTGGTGATAGATGTGAGCGCGTTTGCACGCAAAAATATACAGAGCTGCTGCAAGAGTACACGTAAGTTCCTAAAGATGCGTACTGTTGTCTGAATCACGCGTCAAAATAGGTCTTCCATTCCTTCCGTCCCTCCTTCCTTAAAGACGCTATGTGTATACGTACTAGTAAGACCTGGATGCCTCCTATCACTGCAACACATTATGGTGTTTCAGTGTCTGCCACTTGAGACAATCTGTGACATGTTAAACCTCCCTATTCTATCCCTATTCTATCGGGCCTAAGTACACAATTTAACGTCCAACAACTCAGCTTCATACAGTTCTGATATATTGTCCCATAATATTTATTAAATATTTTTAGCAATCGCCCCATCGAATTTGACCCAACCTGTGTCTTTCCATGACTGAATCCATTGCATACTTGAATAACGTCATTAATCCGTGGATATTTGTCGTTTGGTTTCTCAGTCTCTTCGAAAACGTTTTCCCACAGGTCTAGGTTAACCCTGCTCAGTTCTTTCTTTACTTATTTTTTCCTACGCGTCTCGTTGGCTGAGGGATCCTCGTCAACCTACTTGAGCAGGTGATGACGAAGTTTACAGGAGGGTTTTTTAAAAACTTCCTCAACATCAGTGAATAGATGCTACGTTCTGCAGGGAAGTTTTCAAATGCAAAGGCGGCCTGAAGTTTGGCTTGTTGATAAAGCTCTTTGACATACTTTCTTGTCAGTAAGTTCACGTTCTGTGTCCGACCTGAACCCGCTACCCTCAACAACGGCCTTCCTTCCATTGTCCACGAGTCATGATAAACCTGCTTGATCCGCATTCAAGCAATCTTGTCCGACGAAGGAGTCCAACCTGCCATTAGGCGACCCAAGTTCGGTGCCGAAAAGGTGAAAGCAGATTCTTGTACTAGAACATTTTTCACCATATCCTTTGTGTTCAGGACCTGAAGGTTTTAGAAGGATACACGCCGCTCAAAGAGCTTCGAGGCTACCTTTTCCCTCATCGAATTTCAGGCCGCATGGCCACCCACCATGTACTACGGATACCCTGTACCCGCCCAAATATTGGAGAAACACCAAAACGAAAAAGTCGGACCGAATATGAACACCATCGTTTTACAAAGAAAGCGCTCGAACTCTTCCACCACCCAGATCCACCAAAAAAGTCTTTGAGGGTTTTATGCTCACTGTTCTTTTTGATCTCGGGGACGAGTTATCCGATCAGACTAGACTGGATGGGTATCGAGTTGAAACCAGGTGTACGGTATGCCTGGCCCGGAGACCCTTATTGTTGGATGGTCTCGCTTCGTGGGAACTACAGCGTCGAAATAACAGCCAGTGAAATTCGAATGTATGATGTCTGTCACTCGTTTTGCTGTTTGTTGAATCTGTATCTGTGGTCAGTTTGTATTACGCGTGGATCGAGAGCTAGCTACATGTGTTATGCAAGACAGGTGTCCCAATGTCGTTGCGTGCTCAGGCTGGCATCTATTCACTAGTATCTGAAGTTATAATGTATATTCGATTTAAAGCCTAGGAGTGTATTATACTAGTGCGGTTCTTTGCAGACAAGCTGATTTCCCTACGGTGTTACTAACACATCGTTGTCTACCAGAGTACACATACATACACATTATACTGAGGGGTTGATTATCCGTAACGAGGGAGTGGAATGCTCGCCATAAGGGCAGGACCAAACGGGCAAAACCCAGTGGGAGCTCCCTATATCCGACACAACCGGTCGAAGTCACCTGGTTTTGTGGGTTTGTTCTGTAGATTGGAGGTGATTCAATTACTAAGCGTTCTTGATCATCTCTTCAACTTGAGGAGGGATGATCGCTAGCTTGAATGTCAAAACTATCTCATCGAAGAGGACGTCACATTGATGGTTCGGTATGTAGTCTCGCTGCCTGAATATGTGGCTGTAATCCATGCTCTATCCACGCTACATTCAAGCAAAGCGGCGCGAGGTTGTTGAGCACAGCTGATACATAAATAGAAAGAGCTGGAGATTCTAGAATTTCGCCACTGGTCCATCGAAGAATTGGAATTTCACGAAGATGTTTCGGCGTAATCTCGCTGCTTGTTTGCACGAACGCTACTAGAGTGGTGACAAGAAGTGTAGATTCAAATCAATCGATAGAGGATCCACTTTATAGCAACGTTAGCGTCTCGGTAATGCAGTGTTGTATACCGTACAAGGCGTTGCTATGCCGTCGACATCGGAGACTGAAGCGCAGAAATGATCGAGGTCGGCAATTTTTTGACGACTGAAAAAGCATGCAAGACAAAATCCAACTCCAGGGGCGGAGTGGATATGATACGATATAAACGGAGATATTGCGGCGTGATGCGTCTTGTAGATGCGGCGCGCAGGGGCACATGGCTATGTTGAGTGTAGGTTAGCTTTGCTATTTCTCGTTAAGTTTTCACGGCACGACCTTGTGGTCATTTAAGAATAACCGCAGAACACAGAGTAGGTTGCCGAAAACGGAAAAGTCCGGGGACTCAACGGCACGCCCTCGCCTTGGGTGAGTTTGTCTAACAGTAAGCGAGACAACCGTCATCAGCTTGCCTCAGCTTGCACGCTCTTTCTTCCCTCCAAGGGCTCTCCCTTCCCCGTCTCCCTCCTTTTCTCAGTCGACCCACTCCTGAGTCCTGAGCAGCCACATTTCACTCCTTCATCATGGAATACCGCGGCGACCAAAGGCCGCCTCGCGCAGCCAGGCCAGCCAGCCACCAGTCTCCGTCCAGGTCACAGACCATGGGTCCACCAAGAAACCCGAGCCTCTCTCCCAACGACGGCACCAGAGGCAACGTTTCCTTTCAGGCTCAAGAGCGTGGTGACCGCCAGGGTCAACTACATCAACAACGGCAAAGAACAATGCCCTCTGCATACCAGTCTCATCTCTCGCCCAATGCCGATGCAGAGAGTGCCGCAGACTACTTCGATCCGTCGAGAGTGGCTAGAAAGAAGAGCCTTGTTCGACCAGACCGAGAAAAAATCGAGCCAGGCCATCGCCAATGGCACTACCGAACTCATGCAACACAAATGGAGGATGGAGGCCAGGGGATTGGCGTAATGCCGTCCAGTACGTGTTATAATATCTCGCTCAATGTTTTTATTTCACTTTTTCAATAGCAACTGGCAATTATCCGCGAGACTACCTACGAAGGGGGCGCTCGCTTCTAGGCCGTGAAGAAGATCAACACGAGTCTGGTTTGGCACTTTTCAAGCGCAATGCAACTCTCCTTAGGAAACGTACACCAGGTCTCACTCCAATCCCCAGCAATACATCTGACGCCCCAAAGAAGAGAGGATGTTGGAGAGGCCCAGGGCCAGGCGGGCCCTGGATGAATTTCTGCTTCATACTCACATTCTTCGTCCCACCAGCACTCATGAGAGCCTGCGGTATGTTTCTTCTGAATCTCTCTGGCCTTAATTCTGACAAATGTCTAAATCCATAGGTATCCGATCACCTGAGCAACAACGAGCATGGCGAGAGAAGATGGGTCTCATCAGTATCATTCTTCTCCTCATGGCCGGAGTGGGTTACCTCACGTTCGGCTTTACGGAGAGTGTGTGTGGTACACCCCCTAATCGGTTCCACGGAGGTGCGATCGGCGATGGTTTCATTGGAAACAGCTCTCTCGTCATCAACGGTTACGACTACGACTTCTCAAAGTTCAAGCACCCCGCTGCTGGCTCGACTTTCGACGGGGACACGAATCCTGTTCTCGACGGTAGTTGGAACGCCGCCGGCAATGACGCCTCCTTTCTGTTCCAAAAGGTCAACCAGAATTGTCTAGGAGTAGTCACCAAATCATCGAGCTCTAGTATCACTGGATCCGGGAGCTTCCTGGACTGGTATTTCCCTTGTAACATCTACAGCCAGTATGGAAATCAGGGAGCCAACATCACAGGATACGAGACTAGCTTCAGTTGCCACACAACGCAGAAAGCCAAGAATTTGTTCAGTTCAATGAAACCTATGGGCCAGGTGTATTACACCTGGGATGACGTTCACAACTCCCAACGCAATTTGGCTGTCTACGAGTCGTACGTCTACTTTTTTCACGCTTTGTTTAAGCGCTCATGGCCGTGATCAGTTCTGTCCTTGATCTCAACAAGTTAAACTGGCTCAGCAGAGCCCAGGTCAATTATCCAGCGCTCTTTGACACCATGAAGTCTCCAAATGGCACTTATAACGGCAAAGACCTCACCATGCTCTTCATGCGTACTGGACAACAAGGCATCGGACATTGTCTACAAGACCTCGTCACGGTCGGCTTCATCGACACGAACAGTATCGGCTGCGTCGCCTCCTCCGTCGTCCTCTACCTCTCCCTCATTTTCATCATCGGAGTCGTCGCCATCCGTTTCATCATGGCTGTCATGTTTGCCTGGTTCTTCTCTTGGAGGATAGGAAACTTCCCAAGGGAAACATACGAGCAACGCATGCAACGTTCTGCAGAGATTGAGAACTGGTCTAACGATATTTATCGACCTGCGCCGAGCGAGTATCGTCCAAATGTGAACAAGAATGGTATTGGACATAGGGAGAAGCGGAAGACGTTCCTTCCCAGCTACTCACGCTTCACACCGTCAGATAATATCCTTCTAAAGCCTGGCCAGCGTCCAACGACTCAGTATGGTATGCTGGATTCTTCGTCAACGGCTAACTGGAAGCGGTCGACGATGTATTCGAGTAGTGGGAAGCCTGGGCGGGGTACGCCACCGGATTCGCCTGCGTATCGGCAATCACGAAGCACTATGTCTCTTGCCGAATCTCCTTGCCCCTGGCCGCTTCACAATGTTGTTCCGCAGCCGCCACCGGATTACGAGCCGTTCAATTTCCCGCTTGTGCATACCATGTGCCTCGTGACTGCGTACTCGGAGTCGGTTGAGGGTCTGCGCACGACACTTGACTCGCTCGCGACGACGGATTACCCGAATAGCCATAAGCTTATTCTTGTTATTGCGGATGGGATGGTGAAGGGTGAGGGTAACGATCTAACGACGCCGGAAATTTGTTTGGGGATGATGAAGGAGTTTGTGATTCCCCCACATGAAGTGGAGCCGCATTCGTATGTGGCGATCGCGGATGGGCATAAGAGGCATAATATGGCCAAGGTGTATGCGGGTTTCTATGAGTACGACGACGCGACCGTCGAGCGCTCGAAACAACAGCGCGTGCCGATGGTGCTCGTGGCCAAGGTTGGGAATCCGCTCGAGGCGAACGATTCGAAGCCGGGCAATCGCGGGAAGCGAGACAGCCAGATTGTGCTCATGGCGTTTTTGCAGAAGGTGATGTTTGATGAGCGAATGACGACGTTTGAGTATGAGTTTTTCAATTCGATATGGAGGGTGACGGGCGTTAGTCCGGATCGGTATGAGCTGATTTTGTGCGTTGATGCGGATACGAAGGTGTTTCCGGATTCGATGACCAGGATGGTTAGTTGTATGGTGCATGATGAGGAGATTATGGGGCTTTGTGGGGAGACGAAAATTGCGAATAAGGCGGAGACATTTGTTACCATGATGCAGGGTACGTTGATTCATTACTTTACCCCGTTTCGATGTTTTTGACTGGGCGATAGTCTTTGAGTACTATATTTCGCACCATATGACAAAGGCGTTTGAGTCTATGTTTGGTGGTGTCACTTGTTTGCCAGGTTGCTTCAGCATGTATCGCGTCAAGGCTCCCAAAGGCGACTCCGGATACTGGGTGCCCATCCTTGCGAACCCTGACATAGTCGAACACTACTCCGAGAACGTCGTCGACACGCTGCACAAGAAGAACTTGCTTCTCCTTGGTGAAGATCGATACCTCACCACACTCCTTCTCAAAACCTTCCCCAAGCGCAAAAATATGTTCTGCCCACAGGCTGTTTGCAAGACTATTGTCCCGGATACGTTCCGCGTTCTGCTCTCGCAGCGCCGACGCTGGATCAACTCGACTATTCATAACCTTGCTGAATTGATTCTCGTTCGCGATCTTTGCGGCACGTTCTGTTTCTCGATGCAGTTTGTCGTCGGTATGGAGCTTGCGGGTACACTCGTCCTTCCCGCTGCTATTGCATTCACTCTCTACCTTATCATCTCCTCTATCATCCCCGGCGGTCCAAACACCACAATTCCTCTCATCCTTCTTGCCATTGTGCTTGGTCTACCGGGTCTACTCATCGTTGTCACCTCCCGCAAGATCGCGTACGTCGGATGGATGCTTGTCTACCTCATTTCGCTCCCGATTTGGAACGGTATCCTTCCGGCGTATTCGTTCTGGCACTTTGATGACTTCTCGTGGGGTCAGACGAGGAAGGTCGAGGGTGTGGATAAGGCGGACACTGGGGACAAGGAGGGAGAGTTTGATTCGACGCATATTGTGATGAAGAGGTGGGCTGAGTTTGAGAGGGATCGGAGGTGGAAGAGTGGGACGCAGTCGAGAGATTCGGCTTATTATGACAAGAAGTATGTTTCGTGTTCATTCTGATTTGAATGGTCTTTGACTCTTACTCGTAGGGCTGATAGTAATCGCTACTCGATTGCGTCGACGTCGGACGTCACACACCCGCAGAACTCGGCCGGATACACTGACAACAGCACGGTAGACACGAGCCAATACCTCAACCCGCGCTCGCGACACGACTCGAACACCCTCCTGATGCTCCCTGCTCCTCTCTCCGTGAACCGACCGTTGATGTCTTCCACTTCATCAGTCGGCATGTCTCGAACCAGCGAAGATGTCTCCGACTCGGGTTCCTCAGCTGCACACAACCGTCTCGTCCCAAGTCCTCACCACTCATTCTCGGTCGGTCACGAGTCGGTCGAATCCGTCCCAAGCACTTCGAATCAGCGTCTGGTCTCACCTGTATACTCGAATCCTAGCCCGCAGCAGGACGTACAAAATCCCTTCCGTTCCGTCGTCTCGAGCCCCACGGCCATGACGTACGACGACTATACTCAGCAGCCGTGGAGCCCTGACTATGCGAGCGATGATGCTATGAGCTCGAATTATGGAGCGAACCCTAATAACCGCGCGTCAATGTATGGTAACCGCGGTGTGCGCCTGACGGACTCTGGGCCGGTCCCTGGGCCCGAGGGCGTACGCAGGGTTTCGCGGCAGGCAAGACAGAGACCTACCTCGCAGGCACCGCCACAGAATCGGTACTCGAGGAATTCTCAGGCATTTGGTCTGCCGCCGGGGGCGGCGCCGCCCCAGCCTGGAGGTGGTTACTGAGGCGATAGATGAATAACTATGGATTGGATCCGATAGGACAAGACACGAGATAATCAAAAAAATACTACACTCACGACTCTTTGCAACCCTTGATATCCCCGTCTACATTACATGGACTTTCTAACTGTTTTTTCCCCCCATTTGTTGTCTGTTTCTCACTTTTCGCCATTCAGACTTTTGGCTCCGTTTTTTATGGCTGGACATAATATCCTCATCGTGCGTATACGTTAATTTTTGTTTTTGTTTTCCTCCTCTATAACTCCTTCACGACCCGCCACTACACATTACAACTTGTACCTACTTACATACGGTTCGCCGCCCAAATCACCACCACCCCTAAATACCGGATGATTTGCTACGTGACCGACGCTCAAACGTACTATGGAAACATGACAGTCTCCTTTACTATTCTGATAATATCCTTCGAGGCTTTGAAGGTCTTAATTCAAGATCGGCGACAGCAATAGATGACACGTGTTACATAATCAAGAATGTCCCTCAAGAATGACTACAGTTAACTCCCTCATAACCCACGAGCTGTGATCCCGTGCCTTCGGCATGGATCTGCAGCTCGTTGGGGGCTTCGCCCCCAAACCCCCGCCAACACAATGTTTCATCCAGCCCCAACCTCACTTTGTTTGGTTGGGGCCTCAGATAGATAACGACAATGTTTAATCCAGCCACAATCTCACTGCGTTCGATTGTGGCCTTGTATTTATGATGACAATGCTTAATCCGGCCCCAACCTCACTTCGTTCGGTTGAGGCCTCAAATATATGATGACAATGCTTAAATCCAGCCACAATCTCACTGCGTTCGATTGTGGCTTTGTATTCATGATGATAATGCTTAAATCCAGCCCCAACCTCACTTCGTTCAGTTGAGGCCTCAAATATATGATGACAATGCTTAAATCCAGCCACAATCTCACTGCGTTTGATTGTGGCCTTGTATTCATAATGATAATGCTTAAATCCAGCCTCAACCAAACGAAGTGAGGTTGAGGCCTTGCCTTTATGATGACAATGTTTAATCCAGCCCCAATCTCACTGCGTTTGATTGGGGCCTTGTATTTATGATGACAATGCTTAATCCAGCCACAATCTCACTACATTTGATTGTGGCCTTGTATTCATGATAATAATGCTTAAATCTGGCCCCAACCTCACTTTGTTCAGTTGTGGTCTTGCCTTTATGATGACAATGTTTAATCTGGCCACAATCTCACTGCGTTCGATTGTAGTGTTGTATTTATAATGACAATGCTTAATCCCTCAGATATATGCTTAAAGGCCTTGTATTTATGATGACAATGCTTAATCTGGCCCCAACCTCACTTCGTTTGGTTGAGGCCTCAAATATATGATGACAATGCTTAAATCCAGCCACAATCTCACTGCGTTCAATTGTGGCCTTGTATTTATGATGATAATGCTTAAATCCAGCCCCAACCTCACTTCGTTCAGTTGAGGCCTTGCCTTTATGATGACAATGTTTAATCCAGCCCCAATCTCACTGCGTTTGATTGGGGCCTTGTATTTATAATGACAATGCTTAATCCAGTCACAATCTCACTGTGTTTGATTGTGGCCTTGTATTTATAATGACAATGCTTAATCCAGTCACAATCTCACTGTGTTTGATTGTGGCCTTGTATTTATGATGATAATGCTTAAATCCAGCCACAATCTCACTGCGTTTGATTGTGGCCTTAGTTGTATGATGACAATGTTTAGTATCTATTATCAATGCTCAAATATATTCTTACAGTGCTCAGTCACATTTACATTTTCAAAGATCATGTTTATATATCAAACTATTAAAAAAAGACTTTAATATCCAATTGAACATTAAGTAAGTAAACTGTTAAGAAAAAAATTACAGTCTCAAGCTATATACATTAAGTTGGTACATTATACTACAATCTCAAGCTATATATACTAAGTTG
>JABAKA010000106.1:9360-24602 GCA_018857285.1 Termitomyces sp. Mi166#008
GCTACATCACCCTCTGTCCAAAGAAGAAGAAAACAACAATGCCCTCGCGGAGAACGGAAGAGATAGAGATTTCGACGATTTAATCCAAGTCAGGCGTCTTACGGGCAACAAACCCATCTACTTCCGCCCCGAAGGTCAACTCCTACACCACAGAAAACGAGACGATGTTCTTCTACTGGCATTCTCTCTCATACCCTTTCTCTAAAAACAGGCCGATGGAAAGAAAAGGTGTGCCCGTTGCCCATTTTAGGGTTGGCCGCCTCATAGATGGCCAACTATAGAAAGGATTTCAGAGCCTCAAGTCTCCTTGGAACCCACTATCGGCAGAACTCGACGTGACGAAAGCGCCGCTGCCTGCACATCGAGGGGCCACAGACGCATTTTGCGTGGATCAAAGGCCACCCGTGTCATTTTACTCTTCGGGGGCATGAGATCAGACCTCAACGGGCCCTACATCCGATCTGTACCCATGATCTGTCCCGACATACTGAAATGGTGGAAAGTCGATATTCTGAACGACGTGGCGCCGCGTACGAATGCGAAGATGAGGTTTGTCGATGGTCGTCTTTATGTTTTTGGGGGATTGGGCCATGAGTTGTTTGATATTGCAGAGTTTGATGATGGGACTGAGAAATGGACTTGGGTTGTTCGTGATGAGCCGTACCCACCACATATACCACGGTTTGGGGTTGGTGGTAATGGGAATGTTGTTCCGGTTCATGGCGGTAAGCAAATGTTACTAGTTCCGAAGAAACAGTACATAAACTCTCATCCTCAATCTGACAAATTCCATTCATTCATAAGTTGACTGACATCTCTCTCCCTCCATGTAGGTCAGTGCTACTCTCACTATCCTGCCTCTCATATCGTACTCTTCGATATCGCCACCCAGACCTTCCAAAAATACAACGACGTAAAAGGCGAGTTTCCAACCAAGATATACGGCATGAACTCCATCGTCATAACTAACAATCGACTTCTGGATGGGCGGCTATGTGCCAAACCCAAGCCAGAGCCAGAGGACGGATCATCATCATCGTCCGAAGGCACGTTGAACGCTTGCACTTCGGTCGTCATGGCGACTTGGCACGACGACAAAGACACCGGCGACGCCACCGACGATGCGTCTTTCGAGTCGAGTTCGCCGCTTCGCGATATGCCGGAGTTGTGGATCCTTAATCTGTCGACTACATATCCGTCGGAACGTACGCGTCTTGATCTAAGAAAGTCGGAGTCGGAGTCGAGGAAAATTACTGTTGCGTGCTGTGATGCGATTGCAGATAGACAGATTCTTTTGCTTGGGTCATTGTCTTCTGATGCTGATGATGCATTTATGGATCGTTGCATTGAGATTGAGTTGGGTTTGGGATTCTAGGATTTTCATACCCCCACTGATATTATGCTTGATAATGATTGGCCTGCGGTCATCGTTGGACAAAGCATGAATTATATTGTCACAGAGTTACAATTTGGTAAAGATGTATATATACGTACTGTGAGGGATGGTGGTTGCAAATGAAGACTGATAAGTTTTGCTCATTAGATTTGTGAGAAATACTGTTACTCTAAACAATTTTTCTGAGATGTTGTATTCCACAGGGTAATTAAGGGCAACTTTTTGGTCAAGGCTTAACCTTGAAAGGATAAAACTATCTGGAAACCCCCTTCCTCGGAGAAACTCTGGGTTCTTTGAGGATGGCTATTTGGAAACCCATGTTCCTGCAGTGTCATAGTACAACCAAACATAGTCGTGGGTAGCCAACACACTCGTTGCCAAGGGGTGCACAGGAAAAAATACACCAAACTATGGACACCATTTTACACTCTCTTTAGATGCTCTTGGAGCATCTTCCTCCTACTCCAGTTGCTACCTCTGCACCCTCTACACCACCAGAGATGAATTCTGCACCTCACTTTGATGTCTTTGCAGCTCCACACACAGAAATACCTTGTCCAGCACTCTCAGATGCTTATGATGGCAACTGGGCAGTGGATGAATGCTTTCTTCAGTCTTGCATCACATACATCCAATTGAGCAGTGAAGCTTTTGCTTTTGATGCCTTGAAGATTGCCTGGGTCTTTTTATACATGAAGTTGGGTCATGCTTCAATGTATGCACTCCAAGTTTTCTGACACCCTGGAGGAGTGAATAGCTTTGTCAATTGGGAAGCTTTTAAGACAGATTTCCAAGCTGAGTTCTTCCCTCTTGATCTGGCCAAGACTGCAGCACTCTCCCTCTGTAATCCTAACCAGTATGGCCAAGAGAAGCAATCTTTAGACAACTATATCAACTCCTTCTGCACTCTAACTGAGCTGGTTATCTGGACAGTCTTCAGCTCTGTCTCACCTTCCATAATGGCCTACACCCCATTCTCATGGAGTGCATTGACAATTTAGCAGAAGGATGCCCAAACAATAGCATTGCTACTTGGTTACAAGGTTGCTTGTGACCAGTGGCAGCTTATGAAGCTGAAGTGTGAGTTACAATGTCCCAACACTTCTTATCCAGTCCATCACCCTTCTCAGTTGCCAGTTGCTCATCCTCTCCCCCCTGCACATGCTCTCTTTACCACTCTACCACCTCCAGGAAACTCCATGGAAGTAGATGCCTCTCACCAACATGCATCAACACCTCTCTTGTGCTGTTGCTGCAAAAAACCTGGCCACTTTGCATGCTACTGCCTTCAGGGATTAGAGGTGTGCTACCTCTCTTCCTCTGAGCAAGAGGAGCTTCTGCTACAGCTTTTAGCTGTGAAGGATGCTTCTGGAGACCCCTCTCCTGATGCTTCATTAGTGGATCTGTCTTCTGAGGTGGGCTCTGCAGCTCTATCCACCAAACAGGAAGAGGATTTTTAGTTGGGTGATGGATGAGTTGTATGCCTCTACCATCTGGTGCTAATTAGTTTGCTTGTCTGTCCATAGAATCTGACAATACATGTTCCCTTGTTAATGATTTGATGACTGAGCCTGTCTCTGACATACAAAACCTCCCTTTGGTCAAAGACTCAATAAGAGTTTCCTTCTCTCCATACCCTCACCCATGAGTCCCTGTCTAGGAACAATGCCTTCCTTGCCAGTATGTTATTGCTTCCTCTCAATCACCAAACTCTTTATGTCTAAACATGAAGATTGAGATCACTGACACACAACAAAACTGGAGCATTGTTGCCTTAATAGATAGTGGTACAATGGGGTTATTCCTTGATGCAACTGACCCAGCAGGAAGATGGATGTGAGGGTGAGTTTATCAGCACTCCAGAGTCTTCAAATGAGGCTATAGAGGTAGGTGATGTCACTACACTGCATCCAACACTGACAGCTGCAGAGATCTGGGCTAGTCAGACCACATCCCAGTGCCTGGCCCAAGCATTTGCAGTAAACTCCCAGCTCAAACCTTTGTGCAGCACAGTTCCTCATCACCTCCGAGACTTTGAAGATGTGTTCTCCAAGGCATTGTTTGACTTGCTCCCTAAGCATAAGCAGTGGAATCATGCGATTGAATTTGTTCTGGATGCAGAATCTTTTAGCTATAGAGTATACCTCCTTGCTCCTCAGGAGCAGAATGAATGAGAGTTGGGATGATTGAATGCATTCATCATAATATGAAGCATCCTTGTTCTGTTCAAGATCTTCAAATGGGGGAATGGTGAGTTGCTAATGATGTATTATGATTCTTTGCTGTATTGACTTATTAATACATAGTTATTGTAATATAGATTACCTTTTCCATGAATGTGTTCTTAATTCACAGCTCCTTTGGTTGGTTGTATCTTATGACATAGTCTGTCAGCAGTCCATCAATTTCAAAATATGAATGGGGGCTCTTGATCATGATTTTCTTATCTTTGACTTGTGCATCTATATCTGGTACTTTGTACTAAAATTTCATTTGCTGGTGCACATTGTTGTTTGTTGCAGCAACTATCCATTCAACTTTGGATTTGGAGTTGGTTGCACTGATGGTGAAGCCCCTGAGCAAGGATGGGCAGAGGTTGACCCATTGGCTCCCAGCACCAAAGAGATGAGGTGGTTTATGGTGGAATATCTTGGACAGCCACTTTGGAGACTATAATTGGAGGAAGACCATTGGTTTTGGTGCATGAGACATGCCTTTTTCGGCCATGAGACAATCTGATATTCATTGTAGGATGTAGTCTATTAAGGAATTTCAATGCAGTGACATCAGACATGGTTGACCATATCATTGCCCACATGGAGCTCACTGCAACCCTTCCTCAGGACTTGGTTTCCAAATGGATGAAGAACATAGAAGAGTAGGAGAGAAGCAAGGACAAAAGGATGGGGATAAGGAGAAACCAAAGAACCCATTGGTATCTAAGGTTGACAGTAAGTTGCATGGATGCATCTGCTTCAACATTACACTAATGCATTATTCACTCTAGGCCACAGTGCATCAGGAGTTGGCCCAGGCAGAAGCTGACAATGTGGGTGCAGCCACTGAAACCTCTTTGGACAAACATGTTTCTCCAAGTATTCTTATTTTGTGTGGCTTAGATCTTGAGGCAGAACAGTGTGTTGTCATTATCTTTTCCTTTTATTTATTGATTTATTTTAAGACATGCCCTAAGTGTCAAGGCCACAAGGATCTGGAACTACTTGCAAGACTGGCAACACACCAAACTTCAGCTTCAGTGCAATGCTTTGCAATGGAAGATCTTGGCTTGGTCAAATATACAGCAACTTTATGTTCCTGGCATTATTACATTATGCAGGGTCAAAGAACATGTGGCCATGGCATAGAAAACACCCTTGAAACCTTACATGCTGTCATTGCGGCTGCCATCACAAATTGGTTCAAAGATATTGTTTGATGTCAATCTTGCCAAAATTGAGTGGAAATTGTATGAGGCTCAAGCATACAAAGCTCTCAAAGCTCTTTGCAGCAACCTTCAAATTTGTTCTCACCTTTACAAGTTCAAGGACTGTTTTGTCCATGGTCAACATGCCAATACATGTGCTTGAGAAGCCATTGATACTGTTCAGGCTAGAATCCAGGCAGCATACCAAGCATTGAATTCTCTTTCAACACTTCTGGATGAAGTTAGTTGGCAGACAAGACTTCTTCCATTGCAGGCAACTGACATTCATGAGATGTCTGAGGCTGACAATGATGGTACTTTGAAGGAAAGGCAGAAAATATCTTGGATTTGGAGAATACTTGGTATCATCAATGAGAACAATGATTTGGGATATCTCCATGATGGTATGTATCTGAGATCTGAGACCTGGTCCTCAAATAGCTGGCTGATGATGGATTCAATTCCTTCAATCTTGACCGCACTTCATCAAATGGTGCAAGTCTTGTGCTCATGCAATGTGCTTCTCAGAGGAAGTGGAGTTATTAATGGAAGAGATGGGAATTGTGTTGAGGTTTTGCTCTTATCGGGAGCAATAGTGAAAAACCAAGGGAGTTTTTAGTACAAAAGAGTTTACACTCATCTGCTTTGAAGATCTGAAGGCCTGCACATTGCATTAAGCCTCCCTATTGGCAGTTCTTTGAGAACATCTTGCATTTCTATAGCATGAGACACCAACTGTTTTGAACCAGGCTCACTCCCTATCGACTTTTACACCTTTGTCTTTGTAGGTATAATTAAAAAAAGATTTTTTAGTTGTGATATATATATACTTGACAATGCTACTTCCAATTGAGTGATCTGTCTTGTGCTTGCATCATGTATGGAATAAGTCAAATGTACTTCTTTTCCAGAAGACATATGTAAGATATTTGATCTTGTCTTCTCTTCATGCAGATCTAGATCTTTAGCAGAGATTTGGAGAACTAGTTGTTGTGGCTGGATTAAGAATCATCATAAGCACAAGGCCCTAACCAAACAAAGTGAGGTTGGGGCTAGATTAAACATTGTGTTGGCAGGGGTTTGGGGGTGAAGCCCCCAATGAGCTGCAAGATCCATGCCAAAGGCATGAGATGGCAGCTCATGATAAGTAATACTGTATATGCATGCAAGTAGCAGCCAATTCAGTAATGCATTACTCCCCAAGGCCAGCTGTAATGCATTGGTACCAAATGACTGGTAGACTGCAGTACTAATGCAGTACTAATGCATTATAGCCATACAGCTGAGCCCATTAGCTGTCAAGTGCAGCACTAATAATGCATTCCTAGTAGCTGTCCACTAATGCATTAAGCCCAGCTGATGCATTAGCCATCTACATGAAGTAAGTACAACTTAAGTTTCACAGTAATGCATTAGTATTCCATGCCAAGTCAGATAATAATGCATTAATCATCCAACTGATGCAAGTCCAGTGATAATGCATTAATCCACAACAAGTCCAGTAATAATCCTGCTATACATTACAATGAACATAGTACCATAATGCATTAGTCATGTCAAGTCCTAGTGGGGTACATTACTGAAAATGCATTATATGCATTTTAAAAAGCTGCTCTGTAACTAAAGGTGATATTGCATTACCTATGGTGCATGATTAATGAGTATAATGCATAAAGATATCAGTATCTAGTGATATTTTCTTACTGGCTGACAGAATGGACCAATGAGCACAAGGACTATGGAGTAAGTGAATGGTCATGACATACAACAACTCAACAGCTGAGAGTGCACAGCATTCAAGTTCAGACCAACTGTCTGGCAAGGGTTTATATTGGACATTTTGAGGAGCAATCCTGGATTGATGTTTTCTTACCAGCTGACAAGATGGACCAATGGGCACAAGAACTATGGGGTAAGTGAGTGATTTATGACATACAACAGCTCAACAGCTGAGAGTGCACAGCATTCAAATTCAGATCAACTGCCTGGCAAGAGTTTATATTAGATATTTTGAGGAGCAATTTCATCAGCTGAACTAATACTTTCTCACCAACTGACAGTCTCTCACTAGATATGAAGTCTGCTAACCATATGAGAAGGCATATTAATCTCACAGATCCACAATGCAGCTGACAACTGCTGACATTGAACATCAATAACCTCTCAAGTCAATCCCTATGAGATTGATTTCCATGGCTTCCATCAAGCGACAGAGAACCTACCAATCAAATGTTTTGTGATAGACACCATCCCTTTGTTGAGTGAGTATACAAACCAGCCACTATCCATTGCTCATTGGTGCACATTCTAGTCATGTCAGCAGATGCCAGAATCTTGACTTGTAATACCTAGGTGAGTCCATGCCTGTTACAAAGGTGTTGCTGACAGTAATAGGCTCTACTCCATGGTTTTTGACACATACAAAGAATCCATCCATGACAGGAGAGTTACAGTGTGGTAATTTATTAAGTCATATTTTACTTATTTCTTCCCTGAATCACTTCCATAGTGTTACCAGTAAAGGCTACATGAACTCCCTCAATTTCCTGACCCAGGGCTGGTGTGCTGAACTATGCAATGACTCAATCAACAGTTGAGAAATCATCAGACTTATTGAGTATTGGAAGATGACACACTTCTGCAACAACTCTGGAGGCTTGTGCAGGACCTGGGCAGTTGATCTATAATCTTGAACACATCAGAATTCTGGTGTCTGGATCCCATGCCTCATTGAACAGCTTAGTTGACTATGTGAGACAGCTACAAGGAATCTATGTTCTAGACAAAACTGGTGCCAAGTTTGTCTACAATGTCTAGACATTGTCACCTGTGGTAATTGTCAGGCACTTTTTTATTGTCATTTGCAAAGAAGTTGACACATGGGCCAAATTTATGCTGTTCAACTTCACATTCTGAGATTATAGCCTCCTGTATTAGGGCTAAGGCACCATGTATTTGCATTTGTAAATTTTTGAAATTTAAAAATACTCTTCTGTCCAGATTGTACAGTGTCTGAATAAGTCTTGGTGTACTCAGCATATATTGAGTCATGGGTTGAGATATGCTGGATTCAAGATACTACACCTTTTGAGAGGCCAAGTAAGGGCTTTGTTGACAAAAGAACAAGGAGACAGCTTATGGACAAGCATGACAATCACAATGCAAATGACAATAAAAATGCTTGTTAGAGGAATGAACTTTTCATTTTATAAGGAGCATGATAGCGATGGTAGTTGTTGGGTCAGCTCCAAATAGAGAGAAATACAGCCTGGAGAGAGATTCTTTTATACATACTCCTTTGGAAGCTGCTACCATCCCTGAATACAGAGACTAGAAGTGTTTGTATGCTAGAGGTGTTTCAAGGGTTTGTTAGAGAGCAAAAAAGCTTGTGGTCTGAGAGGTTCTGGCCCATAATGGACTATATGGTGGTTTAATTTCAGTCAAAGCAAATTCAATGGTTACTATACAGGAGTGCAGAACAATGAATGGAGCATTTATTGTATCATTTCAGTTCCATTGCATGAAGTGCACAGAATAGAAAGAGTTTTTTGCTCTGATGGTACTAACTTGTGAAACTTTATTAGCATTAAAAATGGCTATTCAGCCAGTGAAAATCTGCAAACTACATATGGTATGGTCACAACTTGTAGATCCAGACCAACACATCATTGATGCATCATGCATAAGGGTTCCAGAAAGAAAGATCCTTTTTTATCAAATATCTCAATAGCTACAACTTCATTTATTCTAGATTAGTGACTGTTCCTTCTATGGAGACAAGCTCAAATAGACCCTGAGAGTACCTGATGATTTGGCAAACAGGAACTCTGGAGATGTTCCTTCCTACCAGCCATACATCTGGAAACCTAGTGAATGAGAGATATTGTCTATTATTCAAGTTTTTCCTCCTCTATGGACTGACAGTTATCACAAGCTGAGTGTTGATCAGTCATCTTTGATAATCGTACAACACCATCCATGTCTGTGTGGTGTTTTATTGCTATCAGAGCACTCAAAATGTGATGATGGCATTATAAAAGAATGCAACATTACTTTGCTCATTCACTCCTGTTCATTGCTGGACAATCCCATTTTCTGAGTTGCAGGTTGACTAATAGCTAGTTTATCTGGTATATCCTTATTAAACAGTTCACTATGCTGTTCTCCACTGTTCTTTTTCTTCAAATTCCTTGCATCTCTCTGCTTTCTCTGGATGGCCTAGCTCTATCCAGGGCAATGTGAAGTTGTTCTTCAGTATCAGTGGCAGAATCAAGCAATTGTACATCAGAAAGGATCCTATTGATGAAAGGGATCAATGTATTTGATCAGCATATGAAATGTAGGATTGTAAGTAACATACTTAGAAGAAGAGGCAGAATGAATGTATTCCTAGAGGGGAGCCCACTGGCCTGAGTTAGGACCTGAGTCTCTGGCTCCAGTAACAAGAAGCAGTATGGCCATGTGGGCAGAAGCCAATGTAGTAAGGACATAGGACCTGCACTGAAGAAAACAGGAGTGCTAGAAAGGGTGGGGTTTAAGAAGGTAGTTTTTAGTATATGAAATTGAGAAGTGGTTGAAGGAAGAAGGGAGAACAGAATTGCATTATGTATATAATCCTTAACAGTGTTAGGAGAGAGCTGTTGAGAAGGAGATTGGCAAGGAGAGTGCAATGGCAAGTGAGCAGGCTGCTTGGAAGCCCAACATCAAGCTGCCTTGGAGAAAGAAAGTGGGTGAGAATCAGAAGAGAGAGAATTTGTATCTGGGGATGAAGCTGGAGCAGGACCAGTGAAGGTGAGTTCAGATTTGGAGCATGGTCCATGCTAGAGTCAGAGCCATACATTGTTAAGTGAATATACAATGGCAGGTGCTGACTAGGTATGATGGCATCATCCAGGTACAAGTCAGGTATAGTACTGTCATTAGGGTATGTCTCATGTGAAAATCTAACTTTTGTATCAAAGCAAATATGTCCCTGACTTCCAGACAGCAAATATGTATTAGAGTACCATCAGGTCAAGGATCAATAGATGAATGGTACCCAGGTCAGTAGTATGGTATGTCATAAATACTATATCGAGTAAGTAAGAACATCTTTTGAGATCAATCTTCCATGTAACCTAGAAGTTCATCCAGGTCCTCAATCTTACAATCTCCATCCTCTGGACCCAAAACATCAAGTTCCTGGCTTGTTCTCCCATTCATTCTCATCTCTATCCAGTTCATCATCCAATTCTTTGAGGAACTGCAAGTGATTTCACTGAGAGGAAGAAGATCTTGTGTTTGACTATGTATAAATGAGGGAATAAGATGCACACCATGTATAATGTGTGCAGGATCAAGGAACCCAAATGCTGCATCATACTCACTGTCCACAAAGCCCACCTGATGCAGCTGTCAAGTCTTCCAAACATCTTCTAAATCTAAGTACCATCATTTCATATTACAAAACATTACTTACTTTTTGATATATAAGTACTACCAAAATTGGACTACATCACAAAATCAATCACCTTACTATTTTACTGGACTGCTGCTGCTTTAGAGCTTAAAAGTCCTTCCTGTTCTCAAAGTTTCTTGTTGTGTATAACTCTAATCCAGGGTTCCTCCCTCCCAAATGTCTGCCTTTAGGCCAAGTCTTTGCTGCTGGGCAAATATGTGTTGCTAGTGTGCTAGCCAAGTCTACCATTGTGCCTCCACATGCTGCTAACCATTGGCAATGTTTCATCCCACCACTAGTAATTGACTTTGACCTTTTGTTAAGTTCCTTTCACTATACCTCCTAAACCACTTCCTGACCATCTTCCCAATGGTACATCACTTCTAGTAGTACTTCCAAATCCCATTCTCCAAGCCAATCACTCTTGCTAAAATCTCTTCCCAAAACATCTTTCAATTTCCTTGCCTTTGACACTTTAAAATCCATTTCCACTCCCAATTCCATTAGTACAATTCTAGTACCTAGGAACCTGTCAGGACAAGCCCTTGCAATACACACTAGTGCACACCCCATAAAGACCTCTTTGTCTGGGTTGTTGTGTCTCTTGGAGTTGCCTTGCTCCTTTGCCACTGCACACATCTAGACCAGTCTGCATGCTATCAATGACAAGTATTGTTGTACTTCAAGCTTGAAGATTCAAGTATACAACTCTACATACTCAGCTGTATTAGCTGCTAGAATCTGCTGTTCCCTACATCCTATCACTCAATGTGCTTCAACACATATAATGCTGATATGTCATAGCCTTGAGGATAGAATACCTATCCATGACCAGCTGTATTTGCATGGCTAAAGTTGAATATGTTCAACTATTCTCTTCTTCATCTGAGGACACTTTCTTATGGACAAAAAATGTAACATTGCTACATTATGAAGAGCCTGTTTTTTTAGTTCACATGAAAGAATTGAGACCAGTCAATGGTATTGATATTTACAAAGAACAAGAAAAAGCTAACTATTATGTAATGTTACATTATTTACACATGCTAAGTGGCACAGCAATAAGATAAGATGAAAAACAAGAAATAAGAGAAGGAAAACATGGTATTCCATGTGTGCTCATTACACCTAACAGGTGATAATGAAAGATGCCTCAATAGATGATGAAGAGCTTGGTGATGGGCATCTAGTACAATAATGCCACAAAAGGCAATTAGTTTTGCCTTTTCAGGCAGACATTGGCATTGGCAACATAAAAGATAAAAGATGCAAATGCTGCACCTAGGCTTATTTGGCAGCATGAAGGTGATTTTTAGATCTTCAGCAGGGAGAGTAGAAACATATGCTGTGAGTCAGAAGCTGAATATACTCTTCATTTCTGTATTGTTTTTACTACCTACTTTTTGTACAGTTTATATACTAGAGTGGTAAAGTTTTGTAATCTTTTCACTCCATGTACTATCCTGAATATGTACACTTTCTTCTATATGCTACAGTGACATGAGAAGGCTGACACAGCCCAAGGAACAAGATTTATTCATATGGTATGTTTATGGGCAACTTTTCCTATACTAACACCAAGTCACTTGCTCATGTCAAGTTTGAGAAGTTCAGTGAACTCCTTGGTGTTGATAAACCTACTGTCCATCTTGAGGGGGAGTGTTGAGAACACTGTCTTTGTCTGTACATCACCATGGACCTATTTACCTACAGTTTACTTGCTTAATGACACATCACACCTCAGTTCTCTACAATCACTGAGGTGTAAGTTATCAATACTATTTACTTGACATACTTACTGAGATTTTACCTATGTCTTGCAGTCTATCCAAGTTTACTCCTGTCACTTTGTTCCTCCTAAGACTGGCCCTGCTCAAAACCCTTTCATGCCTCTTAAACAAGGAAACATGTCCAGGATTTGTAGAGATCCCTTGCTCTGGTGAGCAGAACATATGATAAACCTCACACCACAGCACAATAAGATTCTCCAGGATCTTTGCCTCTCTGGAGCAGAGCTTTTCTGGCAAGCTCATGATCTTTTCAAGAACCTGGAGCAGCCAAAATCTGGAGCTTCTGCAAAAGTGTGGCCAGACTGCCTCTTAATGCTCTCTAAGCTCTTCAAGCAAGAAAAGCTCTCAACATGTATGCTCAAGCTTTTGCAGAACAATGCTTTCTTGTGAGATGGGTTGCATGATCTGGTCTTAGAAATCTATGTTTCTCCTTTGCTAAGTAGGTTTAAGAACCCTGCCAATGCCACATACTCTTTCCACATTCAGAGCCAACCCTGCAACTCCATGATCAACCCCAATCAGCCACCTTCTGATACCACCCAATGCCATTGGAACAACTTAGACACTGTCTTAGTGTTGTTCCAAAACCTAAACTCAAGAAGTGGGCTGTTCAATCAGGCTGCTGTTCATGAAGTAGGTCTCTCTACTCATCCACAATCCAACTCTGTCCCTAGTGCTAGTTCTTTCCAAACTTGGGCTCAGACTGCTGATGTGCATCTGAAATCCATTCCCCCTTCCTCCTATCCTATTACTTAACCTCCTGCTGAGTCCAATAACAATGATGCCTGCTTGGATCACACTCTCAGCTACATTGATGATAACCCTGTAAGAGCAACCTTAAAGCAGAATGTCAATGCCTTTGTATATGACTGTATATGACCAACCCCTTCACCTTGACCTCCACATATAAGGCCATGCCTGTACACTCCAGTGTGGCCCTTTCCAAGCATGCTTCACCAATTCAGCTACTGAGACAGACTCCCCTGCATCCCCTCTCCCTTCAAACTCAGATCCTCTTCCTGTGGGACCCCCACACTCAATGTTGGCCTCTTTTGTTCAAACTTTGAAGCCACCCATGCTTGGGAATATGGAGCTTCAGAATTCTCCCCCTTCAGGTTTTTGCCTGACACTCCTCCAGCAGGACCCCTGGCTTTTCTGAATAGACCTGGAATCTCAGAGGAGCACTCCTCAGCAGCAGAGCACCAGAAGTACTCCTCCCCAATGGTGGACTCTCTGAAGGGTTGGGGACCTGCAGTTGACACATTCCCACAGCAAGGGTGGCTCTGACAACCACTATTACTACTACTACAATGCCAGAGCAAGGCATACATGAGGCTCTTGTCTGTGAAGAATGCTTGGATATTCAGAAGCCTGAGCCCTTCAATGGTCATAGCCTATGCAAGTGGCACACTTTTCTGGTTCAGTGGCTCAATACATTCCAAGGCAAACCCCACACCTTTGCCATAGACCAGGCCCATGTCACTTTCACCTCTTCCCTCCAGAGAATTGCTCTCAACCACTACTCTGCCCTTCTCCAATACAATCTGCACCATCCTCTCTTCACCAGCTGGACTGACTTCATTCAAGAGCTCTTTTCTAAGTTCAGCATTTACAACACCATTGCTGAGGCTGAACAAAAGCTAGTCACACTGAAAGTGAGTGCTGAAGACAGGTCCACTGCCTTCACTGTGTTGTTTAAAAAGGAAGCATACCGGATGGGCTGGAACTATAATGCCCTGCAATCTGCATGCTTTCAAGAATATTAATGTCATAGATGTCCACAGGAATAAATAATGAGCCTTGAAGTCGTGAATGATGCCAGCATCTTCTGGCTGAATATGGGCTGTGAGATTGGGGCTGAAATTCTCAACAACAATGTTGGTGAGATCATCTGGTGGAACATGTGCACTGAAATTGTCCTGAAGCAGCAAGATTTTGCAGTCTAAATCTTGTAACTCTGCATCCAAAGCACTAAGCAACTCCTGGTAAAAAACTGTTGTCATCCAAGCCTTGGCATTGTTTTGGTAATAAAACCCTAGCTGAGCACCTGTTTCTTGTTGAAAGGGGCAAGGTTGTTTGGCTTGACCAATGACTAATGGTGGGAGCTTTTTGGTGTCAGAAGCAATCATTGTAAATGCATATAACAGCTATTTTTTGTTTCCCTTGACTTCAGAAGTTTGTTTGTCTATCAAGCCTCAGCTGGTGCCATTCTATGAAACAACCTGTCATAAGCACTTGATTTGACACAAAGGTAGATTTACCTATGCCCAAAACACACCAGTTTCATCCATATTGAAGATATTCTTCAGCTGATAGCCATGTTTCTTGATAAGATCATACAGGTGTTGGTGTTCATGTTCAATATCTTCAGCCTGCACAGATCACTTCTTGAGCCTGTCCAACCATCCATTGATGAGCTTTGTCCTCTTGTCCTTTAGTATCTTCTTCAGGTCTGCAAAACAATTCCATTTTGCCTGTAGAGTGTCTCCATCCAGCTGGATTCCATCTGACATTGCCTTCAAAACCCAGGGCTCTAGCATCCCATTGATCTCTGGATGTGCAAACTGCTTTTGCTGCTTAATATCTCCTGCACACCCCAGTCCTTGCTCCTTTTTATACATCTGATGGATTCTTTCTTCATTCTTTAGCCAAGCTAAAATTAGAGATTGCTAAACAGAAGTTTGGATAGAGTCTGTTCCAGTGCTTGGCAGTCTTTCCCTGTCTGAACTTCTTTCCCTGTGCATGATGCCAACCAAGAATTTTGACCTTCTGTTTCAATGTTGCATTTTCCTTCTTTGTGAAGACAGGCTCTGCTTTTTTCTTCTCTGACTGTGGTATGAACTTGTAACTCCCAGGTCCTAAAGATGTTAGATGTCAATAAAACTTTTTCAACTCAAATCAACAGCTTCACAATGCATGTTTTTTTTTATTCCCTGGCCCTTGAACATCATTTTTTGTCCCTTCTAACTCTTCAAGCTTAGCCAACAATGGTCTCTTGATGTATTGTTCAAGTCCTTGTTCATAGTCTGAGGCCTCATCAAGAAGCTTGACCACCCTTTCCTCATCAATCAAATTTCTGTTGGTGTCCAACCACTCCTCATTAGAAGCCAAAATGTCTTATTTCTGTGAGATTTGGTGCAGGAGATATCTTTTAATTTGATATTTAAGGTATTTGAGACCTAATTTAAGTGTTTT
>JABAKA010000107.1:0-24489 GCA_018857285.1 Termitomyces sp. Mi166#008
AAAAAGTCCCTATAGACACGGAACCATTCCGACTTCGTCGAACGGAAACCCAGGCGAGAGCCGAAACCAACAGGAGCATTACCCTGTTCATTGATCTTGTCTCCAACAGGCTCGAGGGCGCGGAAAATGCTCTCCAGCTGATAGAGAGAGCAGAAGTATGACTCAGAAAAAGTTCAAGGTAAAGACCTACCCCTTTTTTCTTCATGTAAATGATGAGTGTGCGGCCATGGAGAGTACCGACACTGAAGAAATGCACATCCTTGTTACCATTAAGCTTTTGAGGCACATGAGTGCTTTGATTGTGTGGGCTTTGGGGATAGGCAGGAACAAGAGCCTCGATATGGTACGCAAAAAGTGACTACAACAAAGGAAATCAGTACACTGGATTGAATAAATATTGTATGTCTTGCCTTGTCTGCAAGGACTATGAAAATACCAAATTCTTCCAGCATAGCACATTGCGTCACCATTTTGAGATGTAGAACACGCCGCATGGCTGTCATATGATGAGATTGACATTGTTTTCGAGATGTCGTAGCACGCACATTTAGGATCATGCTGGTATCCGATCCAGACACCCTCAGCGCATCCAATTGCCACGAGAGGGCGACCATTGGGGGTTACTAGTCGAGAATTAGTATCACCATATGTGAAATGGTAAACAACCCTCACTGAAAGGCACGGAGCAAGTAACTTTTCCCGTAAACGTATTGTCTTGGTTCCACCCGGTTGACGCCGTATTGACCATCATTGACGGTATGAGGAAAATGTCAGCACTGAGCGTTTGAGGCTCAAACACCTTGTTCGACTCCTGGACAACCTTCCGAAGAACGAGGGCTTCCTCAAGCTTTTGTTTCCACTCCAGACGAGCTTGTGCAGATTCGGCATAAAGGATGTACGTGCCACCTGTCCGCCCGTTGTGATGAAGGGTCAGAGGGTACACATTTCGCGAGTCACTCGGAGCGTCAGGAGATACTCCAGGTCCGTTTGGCCCGTCAGCATGACCCCCTCCTCCTCCTCCCCCTCCTCCTCGAAGGCCACGAAGGATACCCGTGCTTCTCTGTGTTGGCGCCTCCGTAAAGTTGACAAGGGTGAGCAGATCGAGGGGTACAGGCTGATCGAAGGTCAGATGGATCTCCTCGGGAAATAGTTCAATACTTACTCTTCGGTTGACTTGATATTTGATGACACCATCCCTTTCTTTTGACTTGGTCATGACCACTTCAGTTCTCGTTAGTAAGGTCAGCATTCGAAAATCTGGCAGGCTCACTGTAGTTGTCGAAAAGGAGGACTAATACTTCACTCCATCCGTTCCACTCAAGGAGGCCACTTTCCGGTTGATGAAGAAGCTTACCCGAATGAACCAGAGACCTATTCGGATTCAGAAGATCCATATCCTGGAGTAAAACCGTAAGGCAATACCAAGACTACGAACATGCTCAACATACAACAGTTTCACCTGATTTGAAAAGGAGATTCGAGTTGTATCGCCACACTTCAACCTTCTGCTTCGCAGCTGCAACACCAGGCTCGGTCTTCTTAAGAAATGACTTGATGAAGTCAATGGTTTCAGAAATTTGCTCAGTGTCGCTGCTATCAGCCGGCGTTTCCCTAAGTATACCTTTCAGCGCGAGATCATAACGCAAGAGACGAGTGATAGGGCGATTGATAAAGTCCTTCATGTCCAGACGATGTGCATCAGAATGACGGATACATGACTAGAACACAAGGGTCATAAATGACAACAGAAGGTTCATACTGTACAGCTCATACCTCAACAAAGGCCTTAAAAGCAGAGTTTTTCACCATTTCATCATCGATCTTGTACGCCACAATAGGATAGTTTGAGATATAATCTTGATAGGCCTCCCTGAATTGCAACGATGCATGTGCTAGAGGTTTGATGATACTTCCAATAATAGGATGCTGTTCGCGCTGAATCCTGTGGAATTCCTTAAGCAGGTAATCGTGGTGGTCATAAAGCTTCCTAAGATTGTGGAAAACATCATGAATGAATCCTTCAAGTCGATCTCGTGGAATGATAGGAGGTTCTGCAGTACGCAGGGGTATGATGTACATCTAAGACAAGACCAAGTGTCAATCGTTAGGGTTGTCTTATCTAATCTGCTATGACACGAAAACCTACATTGTTAATGCTCTCCAAATCCTTGACATATGCCATCTCATCCTTTATGAGCTCGAAGATGATACTGAAGAAGAAATAAGTTATGCAGACGCCGAGAACGATGATCATACTCACACTTGGCGATTAATTTCACCTTTTGGATACTTCTGCAGAACCTCAGGTAATACAAGGTCATGCCATTCCCAATTTCCAGGAACGTCCTGTCCCACCGCAGACTGGAAGGTTGCTAGCTGTGCAGCAGCCTGGAGATTCTTAATAGCCTCAATGACCATATCAAGGACCTCATAGTCGGCATTCTCTGGCTCGGTCACTTTGAGGATAGTTTGCAGACTACCTAGTAGCTTCTGAAGGTGCTCTGTTGGCCGATTCAGAAAATACCTCAAGTCGAAGTGGGGCGCATCTCCATTCCGAGACGGCTGTTCGGAGCAATTCTAACAACAGATCTTATGAGGACAGACGTAATAGACTTAGGAAGTAAGAACACACCTCGATGAAAAGTTTGAACTCGGAGTTATGCTCCATCTCGACTTTCAAGCGCTTCTCTGCAATTGGGTGATGTCCGATGTATGCAGGGTAAGGCAACCTGAACTCGACTGCTGCATCGAGGATGATATCGCCGATGGCCCTGATAACAGGTCCTTCCTCTCGCTGGCGAACATACATAACCTCGATGAGGCGTCGATTGCATTCCCGTAAGTCAAGGATGTTGCCAAACACATCATCAATGAATTCATCAACGTCATGTATAATGGGAGGATTCGTTCTTCTTAGAGGCCGGATGAAGTTCATCTCAACGATATCGAGATCCTGAACATATTGCTCTTGCTTTCCGATGAGGTTGTGGATGACACTGATGATGATAGAAGTTGTAATCAATAGCCCATGAAGAAAAAGATTCATTCACGCACTTTTGACGTTGGATTTCTGTCTCTGACAAATGACGTGTAATTTCGATTCCAACTTTCGTCTCCCAAACTGTGGTAACAGGAGTCTCCGTCGTCTCAATCGTCGGCGCCAAATCCGCGAACGAGTTTCCCTGATGCGGGAATTTTTATGATTTTGATATAGACATTTGTCAAGATGGACTTGCCTTACGAGGACAAGTATAAGAGTAGCATGGCAAACCTTCTGCGCAACGTGGTGAGTAACATCGTGTCAACACCGTCACAACACCACTAGGTAGCTCTTCTAGGATCTCACTGTTGATTTCCATCAAGTCGTTAAGGAGATTATACACATATTTAACGTTGTCTTGCACGTGCGACGTGCTCTCCCATTCGACTTCGGAGAAGAAGAGTTGGCTTTGTAAAACTCTCGCAATCTGAAGAGCTGCGCGTCGGTCATCGGTCAACATTCCGTGACTGAAGGCCAACGGGCGTAGGATTTGAGATTGAATCGTCGACTTGAACTCATAGTCAACGCGTGTCATATGTCATGAAAGATGACCAGATGGTACATACCACAATCTCTTTCCCTGTAAATGCCCGCTCATATTGCACACCGCCCTTAGTATGACCAGCCCGAGGTACTTTGTTTCTCAGCTGAACAGCTACGTCCGACAACAGAGATATGTCAATGAACCGCTCGTCTTCATCATCCTCATCTACCCAGTGCTCCTCGTGAGGTTGTGTCCCTGGAGTCACCTCCACTGGAGTTGATGAAGTTACAATCTGTACTGGATTGACATCATACCCACGATCTTCATCAAAAATCGGGCTTGCAAGAGGATCGTGTACGGGCTCGCTATGTTGACCATACCAATCCCGCTTGCCAGGAGCGTTTCGTCCCATTGCAGACTGGAAAATTTCTAACTGTGCATCAACCTGAAGTTTCTTAATAGCCTCAATAGCCATTTCGAGAGCCTTATAGTCAACATTCTCTGGCCCTGTCACTTTGAGGATAGCCATGAGGCTACCCGGTAGCTTCCGAAGGTGCTCTGTTGGCCGATTTAGGAAGTGCTTCAAGTCGAGGCGGGGTGCATCTCCATTACAAGACAACTGTCGAGAGCACTTCTAGCAATAGGACTTGTGAAGACAGATGTGGACCTTGAGAGATAAGAACACGAACCTCGATGAAGAGTTTGAACTGGGGATTGCATTCCATCTCATCTTTCAAGCGCTTCTCTGCAATTGCGTAGTGTCCGATATATGCAGAGTAAGACAACTTGAACTCGGCTGCTGCATTGAATATGACATCACCGACAGCCCTGATTGCTGGTCCTTCTTCTCGCTGGCGAACATATATGGCTTTAATGAGGTGTCGACTGGATTCTCGAAGGCCGAGGATTTCGCCAAACACATCGTTGATAAATTCATCGACGTTGTGTACAACGGGAGGGTTCGCTCTTCTAAGTGGTTGGATGAAGCACATCTCAACGATATCAAGAGCTTGAACATAATGCTCTTCTTTTTTTATGAAGTTGTGGATGATACTGGTGATGATACAAGTTGTAGTCAACGATGAAAGAAAAAGGTTCACCACGTACTTTTGACGTTGAATTTCTGTTTCTGACAGATGACGCATGATCTCAGATTCAACATTCGTTTCCCAAACTTTGGTAGCAGGAGCCTCCATCATCTCAATAGTCGGCGCCAAATCCACAAACGAGTCGCCCTGATGCGGGAATTTTTATGATTTTGATACAGACATTTGTCAAGATGGACTTGCCTTACGAGGACAAGTATAAGAGTAGCATGGCAAACCTTCTGCGCAACGTGGTGAGTAACATTGTGTCAACATCGTCACGACACCACTCGGTAGCCCTTCTAGGATCAAATCACCGACCAAATCATACACATCTTCAACATTGTCTTGCACTTTCGACCTGTCGTCCCCCTTGACTTCGGAGAAGAAGAGTTGGCTTTGCAAACCTCTCGCTATCTGAAGAGCTGCGCGTCGGTCGTCAGTCAACATTCCATGACTGATGGCCAATGGGCGTCGGATTTGAGATTGAACCATCGACTTAAGATCATAGTCAATGCATATCGCGTGTCAATGAAGACTGGATGTTACTTACCACAATGTCTTTCCCTGTAAATACCTGCTCATATTTTGCACAGCCCTTAGTGTGATCAGCCCGAGGTACTTTGTTTCTCAGCTGAACAGCCACGTCCGACAACAGAGAAATATTGATGGGCCAGCTTTCGTCCTCGTCATCATCCACGGGCTCGATACTTTGTTTACCGTCAGGAAGAAGTGTCACTGGTGTCAATGCGTGCTCGGTCAACAAGGAGTCCGGCGTACGACCACCGATATTACTCTCAAGAGAGCCAATCATTGGTGGAAGGCTGTCCAGAATAGCAAACACTTGAGTGAGATCCAGTGGGCTACCCAATCTCTGCCGAAAGCACACAGAAGACATTGCATGTACTATATTATCTTCTTTAAATGGTGCATTCAGCTGAGCTTTCATACGAGCAATGATCTGGGGAATTGTTGGTCGCTGATCTGGATCTTGATCCCAGCACTGTTCCATCAGCAACCAGATAGATGCATTCAAACCCCACTCATGCCAAGGAGTCGAATCCTGGGGTTTGGATGGTCGGTCACCAGCCATGATTTTAACCTCAACGGTGGATTCTCGATGGATCTCGGCGAAAGGTATAGTGCCTGTGAAGATCTTCCATGCGTTTAGTGATGGGATAAGGAAATAACTGGCTCGACATACTTCGAAGCAGACGCAAGACCACGCATATACATCGCTCCGCTCAGTATTCTGCACAAGGTTGTCAGTATTGGCATCGAATAGCTCGGGGGCCTGCCATCGAACGGAACCTCCTTTGGATGACATGGACGATACGGATGTCCATGCAAGTATTTGTGGATTGTACATCGCGGATAAACCAAAATCTGTAAGGCGCGCTCTCCCTGCATTGTCAATGAGAATGTTGGGCTGTGTGGAAGGGCAAATTTCGTGAACAAAATAGAAGTAAACGTCACATACACATACTCCTTTGAGATCACCGTGAACTATTCCATTCTGATGTAAATAATATAATCCATCCGCAACCTCATAAGCCTAGAGATAGGGAGAGACGAGTAAATAAACTTGAAGATGCACGCAGCGATAATTTCAACTGGACTTACCAACTGAGGACGATCAGCCTGTGGGTTGTTTATTAGATATGTCTGGAGATCGCCAGCGTCCATCCAAGGCGACACAAAGCAAAGTCGTTCGTTGAAGAAAAAAAGCCCATAAAATGGGAGAACATTCTGATGCTCCAATTGTCGCCATAGGATGCTTTCTCGAGATATACACTTCACATTATAGGTTTTCAATTGCCAAGCTCGACTGAGAACTCAGAACGTCTACCTTGGCTATATATTCGATTCGAGTAGTCTGGTAGACACGGATTGCCTTCAGGCACACCACCTCTCCCTCAAAGTGCCCTTTGAAGATGTCGGCAAAGCCCCCCGCCAAGAGGGGAAATTGACTGTCTTGTGTGATGTTTTTGAGTTCGTAACAGGTGGGATACAGTTTTGACTTGGTGGCTAGTCTTTGAGCGGCAGCGGTAAACTGACTTCGTAAATCCTGATCTAATCCAGGCCTGTCGAGAAGCTGCAGAAAGCGTAAGAATTGAAGTGCTCTGGAGGTAACCTAGATATATCTGTATTTACCCATTGCAAGACATCTAGCAACGTCTGAGCCTCTGCGCCTTGATACCGTAAGAAAGCTTTGTAAAGATCCCTATCAAGAAAGATAGACAGGAGTCTGGTGATGAGAGCTTCAGTTTTCTCAGAATCAGACTGTTCAGCAGTTTCTGCCATTCCAAAGCCGCTTTAGATTTGAAATCTGACCTTTACGACTGGCGAGGATGAAAGTCCCGACTTTCGAGTCTACTTGACAGTCCAGTATAAAGAAGTCGACTTGGAGGGAAAGTGAATGCCATGTGTGCTGATTTGAGTTCAAATGTTCTGCCACAGCCTCGCGTTTCCATCTGTCAAGAAGGTAAGTATGGCGCTTATTTTATGTAATTTACAGTGCTGTCGGAATTTTTCGCCGCCAAGCTCAAGATCTTTCCTTTTTAGGGTGAGTAACTTCCTTTTTTGTACTGTCTTCATCATCGAAAGGCCCAAAGAAGGGAAGCGTCCAGCCTCTGAAAAAAATATGCGAATATGACATGATTTTCGGAAAGCGCTGTGAAATAATGAGCGTCCCTAGCTAGCTATAGGCCTCCATCCTTATATGAATTCTCTCCCATGATGCCTTTCGAGCTGGGCTATGCGGAACCAGCGCTTCTTAGCAAGAACTCTTCACGAGCCAATCCTTTATCTCTTCCATTGGAGAGGATCAACTGTCTGGTTGGGATGTTATTCACTCAACAAATGTGGGTGGTGGAAACTGTTTATATATCAGATTGAAGGTGTTCAGGTTGCGGAGCGTCCGCGCGCTTGTGGCATGATATGAAGACTCCCGCGATGTCACAGCATCGTGGAACGCGCTTTCTACAACTTCTCCGAGCAGTCTTTCCGTGTTTCTCTGAGCTCTGCCAGTGGCTGAGCTCCACATGCTCGGTATACTCCACGTTTAAAAACCCTATCAGTATGGCTCCCCCTCTTACCTGTACCTTGGCTTTTCCCGGTCCCACTGTACGAGTACCCACTGGTTACAATGACCTGCTCCGGGGAGGATATCCTATAGCTCCATTGTCCACGGCCATGTGTATGATATAACACCGTAACTTTAAGTACTCACAATCGCCCACTCTGTTCTTCCAACCTTACGTACGGCGTACGCGCCCTGAAAACCTTTCGCCTACCACGCAACGGTTAGCAATATGAGTCCAGATTAAATTACGCCGTCACAAGTGTGCAGTAAATAACAAATCAGAAGTAGGTGCATCAATACAGGATTACATCCTAATCATAACATAAGATATCCTAAGAATATATGCGCGCGAAGCTGCCCGGATGGAGCGAAAAAAAAAACCAACCGTTAAACAATAAACATTCACGCGCACCTCCCGAGGCCCTCCAAAAACCCAACAACCTCCTTAGCCACGCGCCCCTCCGTCTCCCCACCAAACGCATCATAAAACGCCGCAAAATCACGCGCATGCTCCACCAGCCTCTCCAAGCCTTCACCCTCAAGCGCGCCGAGGACGTGCGCCTTGTTCGCGGGTGACCCGCGGATGAGCAGCCCAAAGAGAACTGCGAGGTGTCCGCGTAGGAAAAGCGCGTCAGAGTCAGAGTCGGCGTCTGGTGGGTCCACCAGTGTCGGCTCGGGTTCCGGGTCGGGTTTGATAGACGCGGGAGAGGGAGAGGGAGGGGGAAGAGGGGTCTGGTGTTTGTAGAGAGCGATGAGGATGTCGAGAGCGCTGGTTGGGTGTGGACATGTGCAACTTCGGATGCAGGCGCGTTTTCTGAGCATGCAGGTTGGGGCTATGCCTGGGATCAGACGAATGGTCAGTTCGTGGATGTGGAGATGAAGGGGGACATACAGAATTCACGGAGAAGATCTTTGGTTCCGTCGACGACTTGGACTAAATTAGTAAGGAGCCCAAGCGCGAGACAGAGCGTGTCTAGAGCGTGCGTCGTGCGTGCAGTGTTACTACCCTCTGCTTCCGCAACTTTCAACTTCTCTTTCCTATTGCTGAGTCCGACTTCTGACTCTTCTTCTTTCTTTACGACGTCGACTCCATTTGCTCGGAAACCAGCGATCGCTCTCAGAACAAAGCCCAGTGCACATTCAGACTCAATAACTTTACGCCCCCATACCTCATCCGAGTGCGTAAGGCTCACAAGCACACGGAACGTAACCTGCATGCAGTTACGTGCAGACACTGTTTGAATCAAGAACACCGTTAGCTGACGCTCGAGAAACTCAAAACCAAAAGACACGTACTGCCACCATCAAGCTCCGCACACACCCCCAACGCAACAAGCCCCTCTGCGAGCCACTCCTCCCTCGCCTTCTCTACTTCAACCTCATTCGCTTTCTCCGTCTGCTTTTGTTCGTCTTCATCCGCGAATGGTTCCATGATGGCGGTGCCCCACTGTCCCAGGAGATAAACATCGAGTAGCCGGAGGGCACAGTGGATCCTCTCGAATGGCATGGTGCGCGCGGCGTCGGGCCAGGCGAGGGGTGCTGAGGTAAGGGAAGGCGGGAGGATAGGAGAGAGGGTGTGGCGCAGAGATGTGAGGAGTGCCGGGAGGTAGCGGGGTGAAATGAGAGCGGGTGGGAGGGCGTGGAGGGCGTGGAGGATGAGGAGGGGCGTGGAGATCTGGTGGAAGGTCAGGGTATGTCGGGGAAAAAAGTAGGGTCTAACCTGTGTGTTGGAGGGAAATAAGGAAGATTTGTTGACGATGATATCGTGGATTGTTTGAAACTAAGTTGGAATGTATGTCGGACACTGCATGTATGAGTATGATATATACGAACCATGCCACGATCTTTTTTTCCCACCCCGAGTTTCTTGAGTTCTACTTCATTTCTTCCTTTTTCTTCCGGTGAAGATGAAGAAATAAGGGCGAGAGGATCTGAGGGTACACCAAGTAGCGAGAAAAGGATGTCTACTATGGTCATCGACAGGTACGAGCCGGAGTTGGCTTCGCTAGATCCCGAAGCGGATGCCAGCGGCGCAGTGGAAGATGGACGTTGAGCAAGATCTCGAAGCGAAGAAGAGTCTTGGGCAACAAGAGCAACGAAAAAGGCAAGCAGGGTGTCCAAAATCTGTAGTGGTGTTAGGGAGGAAAAATCCGGCGATGCAGATTCAATAAACCTTGTCTTCACCCTTCCCAGCTCCAGCATCTTCGAATACGTCCCAAGCTCTGCCGAGGAAATCGGCAGCCTTTGCCTTTCGAGCAAACTCAAGGTCACAGAGTTTCGTGACAATTTCTAAAGCACTAGGAAGGCAATTGTAGATGTGCACCGGTATAAGAGGGAAAACATACCTGGCCCTTCTGAGACCAACGCCAACAGAAGAGTCCATGCCCTCGAAAAGATAGCCAACCTCGTCAAGGAAACGTCGGCTTTCGCCTTTACTCCGAAGCTCGGTGATGCTCTTGAGAGGATTCATCATTCCATTGGGTAAGGATAGCTTGGCACGGAGTAGCGCCTCTTGCTGCGCTTTGGCTTTTCCTTTTGCCTTGGTGGGTGTACCACCCGGCGTAGAGGCAGCATCAGAACGAACCGGAGATATGTTGGCCGGATATGGATCGTCTTCGGAATTGTCAACCCCCCATCTGGAGCGCAAAGACGCGTACGATTCGCGAGTAGAGAATTCGTCGTCATCCTGGTCCGCAGCAAGGGGGTCAAGAGATGATGCTGGGATAGCTACGAGGAAGGAGCGCGATTTGCCGGCGTATGTACGGGTGTTGGTTTTGGTGGGCAAGGGGACCGCAGGGGGACGGACAGAAGGAGTCTGGGGTTTCGGAGGAGAGGGGAGATTGGGCATGGATGGGGTGCGTTCTATGGGAGTGCCCGAAGAACTTTCACTGACAAGGGACGACTCGGTCTTTGAACGTGCAAGCATGCGGCGTGCCAGCTTTGTGGGGGTCGTCGCCGCAGACGTCCTGGGCGAGCACGACTGGAAGATGTCCGATAGGTCGCGTGCAACTGCCGCCGTCGGTCGTCTGGGCGTCGAGGGTCCCTCGTCGTCGTTGTCCGTCGGCTCCTCTGGCTCTGTCGACGTCCTCCGCCGCTTCCTGGGCTCGGAGCTGGAGTCAATCGACTGCTTTCTCTTCGCAGACGCCTTTCTGCCATACGTCCGTGCGTTGTATTGGCTCGTCGACATCGTCGTCGAGTGAGGATCAGACCGAGTGACATCGTGACAAAACGCGTGACAATTTCGTGTTGAGCATAACCATCATCCATGGAATGCCTCCAGAACAGAATTGACTCCTTTACAAAGTCCAAACGCGTCAAAAACCCCGCTAAACCCTCTTCTTTTGCCTCTGTAAAATGGCCACATCTACTACATCCTCACTTTTCCGCGACACCCGAAACTCTTGCAGAAGCCGGCTTTTACTTCAACCCTAGTTTCGAGGATCGCGACAATGTCGCATGTTTTGTTTGCGATAAGCAGCTGGCAGACTGGGAATCCGAAGACGATCCGTTTGACATTCATTGGGCCAAGTGTGGGGACAAGTGCTGCTGGGCGATCGTTCGGTGTGGACTCAGAGGTGACATCAACCGTCATGGAGGGTGAGTACTGGTTTCATCTGTAACATCTTTGTCTAATCTAAGCTTAAGATTTACCTTTGCTGATAAATCTCGTGTACCAACCTCCAAAGCCATGGAACGTGCCAGACTAGAAACATTTTCTGCAGGCGATGGTTGGATACATGATCAGGTTAAGAACCACGGTGCCGGCTCTCGCAAGGTTCACACTTTCTATGCATAGTCATTCTACAACTCAAGTGGATTGCTAGATGGCCCGTGCGGGATTTGTATTTACTCCACAACATACGGGAGACGATCTAGCGACCTGTCTGTACTGCAATGTTGCTCTCAGCGGCTGGGAGGCTTCTGATGACCCCATGTGTGTCCATCCAAGCCTCGTTCACACATATCGCGCTTATACATCTCTCAAACAGCGAAGAACACCGAAAGCGGCAAAAAGGCTCTTGTCCCATGTTTGATCCCGTCGAGCCTACCACCAAGCCTCCATCTCGGGCTCCATCGGCCAAACCCCTCTCCAAGTCCCAACCCTCGAAATATGTCCGCGCCGGTTCAACTTCTAGACATACTGATTTCGTCCAACCAATGAAAACGCATGACGGCGACGCTGACGACTCAGATGCTGTGCCTCCCCCGTCCACTAAACGAATACGCACGTTATCTGGTTCCAGCAAGAATGTAAAAACGCCCAAAGCAGCTAGGAGCCAATCACGCCCGGAGCTGAATGATGTTGCGGAGGATGATGAGGGCGTGGAGACTGAAGAGGATATACCAAGGGCCGGACGAGCCAAGGGGAAGAAGAGCATGGGTACTGCGACGAAGAAGGTCAAGTCGAGGTCTAAATCGGTCGCCCCGCACGCTACATCGGATGACGAGGAAGAGGAGGTGATGAGTAAAGCGCCCTCGAAGAGTAGGTCGAAAGCAAAGGGGAAGGAAAAGGCTGTAGCGGATGACGACGAACCAGAGGAAGAAATTAAAGCATTGAAGAAGTCTACGAGGGGCAGGCCCCCGACCCGAGCGAGGCAGCAGGAAGTGGAGCAGGAGCAGGTGGTCAAAACTCTGAAGAAATCCACCCGAGGTCGTGTACCCCCACGCGAGGAGCCGGAAGACGAAGCGGCAGAGGAAGAACAGGAAGTCAAAATCTTGAAGAAATCCACTAAAGGTCGCGCACCTTCACGTGTCCAGGAGTCGGGGGATGATGAAGATGTTACAAAGACGGTCAAGAAACCTATACGGACGAAACCACCTTCACGCGTCGAAGAAACGGTTACAGTTTCACGGAAAGCTAGCAAGACGAGGAAGGTCAAGGAGCCTGAACCTGAGCCAGAACCTTAACCTGAACCTGAACCTGAGCTCGAAACGCATGACGCTGACATGGAGGTAGAGGAAGAGAGGAAGCCCAGAGCCCCATCCAAAAGCCGCTCGAAGACGCCTGCAGCCAGAAGACCATCGCGTGCACGCCCGAAAGCTGCGCCTGTCCCTACAGAGGAAGAGGAAGAGGAGGTAGACCCCGCGTTCCCGCCTATTGTTGTAGAGAAGAAACGCGCGCCTTCGACGAGTGCGAGGACGCCCGCGACTAACAGGGCTTCGGGGGCTGCGAAACCCAGTTCTACATTGATCAAGCCGACTCCGGGTACGTCAGGGCGGACAACACCTGCCCCTCCCAGAGATGAGGACGATGGCGCGGACGCAGATGCGGGTTCCGATGAGCTGGAAGAGGCGGTCCCTCTTCCCGAGACGAGGAAACGTGTTCCGTCGTCCGACGCGTCTTCGAAACCCAAACCGAAACTAAAGGCGCCTCGGGGCAAGGCGAAGGGAAAGGCACCCGTCCATGCGCCCCCGCCACCCGAGGAGGTAGAAGAAGAAGCAGTTGTCGATGATGATGATGATGATGATGAGACGGATGTGTTCGTTTCGCCCCGCGAGTCGCCTGAGCCGCCTGCGAGGGAGGAGGCGCCCCATCCTAAAGAGAAGGAGTCTGAAGCTGATGCTGAGATGGAACCTCTATCTGTAGAGAAAAGGGGGACAAAACCTGACTCGTCGAAGCCCAAACCTACGAAAGCGGTTGTGGATGAGGATGTAGACATAGAGCCTGTGGCCGTGTCTAGAAAGCCGGTGAAGGAAGTGAAGCCCCAGTCAGCTGGGAAGGAGGCCACCAATCCCACGCGAGAGTCCCAGTCCGAGATGAAAGGCAGAAAAGGGAGCTTTTTGAAGGTGGTTGAGATTTCTACGGACGAGGAGGGTGAGGCGAGTGATGATGAGGGGCGGCCACCCCGAAGGAGTGGACCCGCCCATAACCAGAAGCCGGTGTCGTCGCCGCCGACAGAGGCGCCTTTGTCGTTGAATTCCAAGAAGACTACTGCTAATGAGAAACCGCCGGTGGTTGTGGAACCGCCGCCGCCGCCACCACCACCACCACAGCCCCCAGTTGAACCTGCGCTATCTCGATCTCGCAAACCCACACCACCACCTCCGTCCACACCTCCTGCACCTGTGCAGCAGATTAGGGACGTTGAGATGGCCGGCCCAGAGTCAGAGCCAGAGCCAGAGCCAGAGCCAGAGCCAGAGCCTCTTGTCGAAACACAACCAGTCGAGCCCGTGGTAGAAATGCCAGCCCCGCAAACACCTCCACGCGCTGTTGCTGCACCTCCCAGAGCCCCCTCACCGGAGCTCCCGCTATTCGTTCCGCCGCTCTCGAAGCTGCCGTTCGCGCCGTTGCAGAGCCTGACTGACGCGGAGCTGGATATGACGGTGGAAGAGTGGATACGGTATCAGATGGAGATGGAGTATGATAAGTTTAAGAGGGATGGGGAGCGGGAGATTGGGAGGTTCAAGAAGAGGGCGGAGGAGGTGAAGGAGATTATTGAGAGGCTTTAGGTTAGGAGGTGTGGCGTTGTTTGTGCTGCGCAGTTTGCGAATTGAGTTTGTTAACGTTGAGACATTCCTGGACTTCTAGACAAGTTTTTTTTGGTTTTCTCGTGTTCTTCTCGTTTACATACACGTTTATGTGCAGGGTAATGTTTTGTAGGAGACGTGCTGTGGTGTTTGATTAGGTACGTTGATGTCGATACAAAATATTGTACTCAGTACGACGGTGTCCTGACGTTCTTTGAGTTTTCCTTGAGTTTTCTAGATATCCCTACATAACCATGCCGAGTATTGCAGGCATAGGTGAGCACAAGTCCCATATCTAGGCCGCCAATATCTCCAGAACAAATCTGGACGAAGCCTTGAAGGAAGCAAAGCTCGGATTATCGTGATGCTTGCCCTCTGCATAACCATACGCCCGGGAGCATCATGATATGTTCTGCCACGCGAACTCCATTACCCTTGGTTCCTGCTCAATTCTTTCCAGCCAAGGGAAACCGGCGAAATCCGCTACCCTTCAGAGTGCCTTCTCCTACCCGAACTCAGCTGATTGCCTATTCTCCCGGAGATAGTATGTTGTGCAAGACTACAACGAAACCTCTCTTGATAGTGGTGTCATGGCACGTGTCCGAGTCTGTTCCCACATACTTCTGGGTTGCATTTGAGTCGGCCTTCCTTTCAATCAAGGGTCGTATTAAAGATATTCCTTCAAGTTTGCCGCCCCCGAGCGACCTTTGTACCCGATATTTATAGCTTGTGACCCCCCATTTCTCAGGATTTTGAAGCCAGATTAATAAGTCCACGGCTCAGATAGATGTTGACCAATCGGTATCTCAAAAGAGAACTTGCTGAGAGTGGCGTAAACTCAGTGGAGCTAGCGGCATTGACGGCCCGTGCGACCGGCTCGTCGATTGTCACAACCTGAGTCACGTCCCTTTTCCATCTTTTTCCACCGTGACTCAACATTCCCATCGATAATTGTGGACTCTTCTGGCACGAGGATGCTGAGTTCGCTTCTCAGATTCAGAAGCCCGCTGTAATCGCACGACTTCATGACACTTTCCTGGTCTTTGGCACACAAAATTTATCGACATCTGTCACGAGGCATCTACATCTAATATTAGTGGCGTACCTTGTGCACTCTATATCTCCTCGTGTCCATATAAGAGGCGATTGATGCTTGACATTTCCTGGATGCCGCTATAGCGTTGGATGAGACCGTGAACTTGCATAGTCTCCTCATCCTTACCGAGCCATTAGTTCGACGTGTAACATTCAAGTTTCCTGCCATTGGCCGTGTCCATCGTTTTGATCTATTGAGAAAATCTTCATACGTCCTTCTATGCTAGGCGTAGCTTCCTAGTACCTCCGATTCTTGATCACACAGGGTTTCCCCGAAATGCTCGCCATCTATGGTTAACGTCACAGACTAGTCTCGAGACCAGACACGTTACGGATATGGTATACTGTTGGCGTGTACCAAAAAAAAAATAAAACAGTTCCTTGATTCATCATTATCACGCGTTCACCTGATTTGACATTGCGAATAGCTTCAAAGACCGACGGCCGTTTTGAGTCTAGTCACAGACGTCTTTGGCAACGTTCCAGAAGGAAGTGACTATATGTATCTCGCTGTCCTGTGTTAGAGGGTTTCGCCTGGGAGGCTCGTGACACTACGTTACATCACAAGCCTGGGATTCATATCTACCTTGCGGTATACTCGATTCAAGTGGTCGTACAATATACTTGCTGTTGAGATGACCGTCCTTAGACACTTCCCCTCCGAAGGACTTTTGTATCGTTCGAGCAAATGCTGTGGAAACCATCTTGTCGTAAGAAGTGCTCAGAGAGACATCCGAGTCAACCTTCAGCGGCCCTCCGGCCAGAAGTGCGATTCCGTCGAGGCGGTCCAAATCCGTTTTTCTCGCGTTACATATGTCAAAAATTTCTTCTCTCCTTTTCCAGGTCGTTGTAGGCCGTTGTAGGTCTCCATCCGCTAGGGTTTTTTCTTCCCAATTCTTTTGTCAACTAGCCACTTCACCCACGAATAATATACAGATGCAACTTGAGGACATGGAGAAACGGAAAAAGATGAAATCAATAAACCGGCCGTAATCGGCATTATCGGAGTCGATGGTCTTCGGGAACTCCCGTATGTATAACTGCAGAGCCATGCATGACTCGGATGCATTTTTCAGAATTTTCTGGACAAGCATACTGTTTACACTTACTGCTTCAATAATAGGCCTTATCATGGGCAACGTATGACTGAAGAAAGGGAGTAATAGAGAGGTAAGGAAAAATAGGTTGATCCAATCTCGACCCATAGAATCCGCTTTTTGATCTTTAGAATGCATCAGGTCCAGACTCTTCCAGGGTGATTGCGAGGCACACGGGTGACGATGTCAAGAAGTTGTTCGAATGGAATAAGATTCTCCCTAAGATGCTTCTTGATCACCCTGCAGGATTCAATATGATATAGTTGTCTCAATGGCTTAGATGATGACCTTGCATTGACGATTGACAACTTCAAATACTTTTCGCACAAACGTGGCTCTTGCTTTTCCCTCTTCCAATCTCACAGTGCTCGGACATGGCGACCCTCATTGACCTCCCAACCGATATTACTCACCTGCTGTTCTGCCACCTTGGCATTCATGACGTTCTGCACATGAGACAGGTAAACCAATAAACCTCGAGGTCTCGAGAACTGAACGCTAATGTTTGAAAGACTTGCAAAAACTTTCATTCGATCTCCCAAAGCCGTGTCGTTTGGCAATCGCTTTTGAAATCACTCGCGAAGCAACAACTACCCATCCCTCGCCTCTTTGATAGGTCGTTCGACTCATTGTCATCGGCCGAGCTCGAACACCTCACCCGCAAAGCATGGACTCTACGACAGAACTGGATGGCGAAATCGCCTCTCGTCCAAAAAACGCTCATCATAAAACTTAACCCGTTCCCATATCAAAAAGGAGGGAAACCACCTTGCTTTGAATTCATGGAAAGAATGGGAAAACGGTCTATACTTACGTTGACGCTGAAGGGCTATGCACATGGAGACTTCCTTTACGATCTTCAGTGCTGGGACTTGAAGGTATCGCCACCCCGGTGTATCGCCCAACGTGAGCTTGACCGCCCATGGCAATGTCTCACTATTAACAAGAGTCTGGACTCTCCTGCCATCCTGGCGGTGCAGTCTCACAGGTACGTGCTTCTGTCAAGTCCGATACCCTAACGCACATGATGTTGTGGCGTTTGCAGCATTGAGCTTCTTGGGATCGACTATTCCGCAGAGAACCCCATTTCGGGATTCTATACGGTGTCAAAGTTCCCAAATAGCACCAGACGCCCCGAACGCCCCATCGTTTTCAACGACTCGTTCCTAGTGACTCAGAATGATCGGCAACAACTTTTCCTTGCTCGCATACAACAGAATGACGACGATCACATTGAACTGAGGAGTAAGGGAGATATGGTATGATGTCTTTTGACGTTCCTGGTGCCTGGAAGCTTATTTTCCGCGTATCCAGCTCGAACCAGTCCTTGAGGTCATGATCCAAAACGAGATCGTCATTGTCGTCCGAAGACTGAGGCTCGAGATATTTTCTGCCAGCGATATCGATACCAATCAAACAGCAATTTATCCCATCGCGCAATACGTTTTTCAGTGGGACCTAGACAGTGTCAGTATATCACCTCAAACGACATGGCCGCGCCGCTCAGAACACGAATATCCGGCAATTAATATCCTCGTGCGCTTTGGAAGTCGTCTTCCATGGGTATGTTCTATTCACGCTCCACGTTCCACCGAGACGATATTGACAGCACCCTAGCCCGTCAACCTTCTTCACCACTTCATTCTCCTCCCTAATCCCGGGTTCAACAGAAACTTACCTTCCTCGCCAAAAAATACTCCGTACTGCGACATCCCCGTCATGAAGCGGTCGATCGGCTCCCCCGTTCGTTTGTTCGCAAAGTACCACATGGCTGTCGGCTCTCGTGGAACGGCTATTTTTATTGATAGTCATACTGAAGATTATTTCAGTCGTGGAGATGTTGGGCAGAGGCTGGCAGCCAGCCATGCTCGAGATGTTCCTGCAGTGGAGGGCGATGACCCCGAATGGCTCGAATTGCAAGATTCTACTGAGGTTGAATCCACGATAAATTCTTCTGTGTTTGGATACAGAGAGAGCGAAGATTGGATTCGTGTGGCGGTTGACGAGGAGGAGGGAAGGATCGCCGTTGGCTTTTTGGATGGTACTATTGAGATTAGAGAGTATGTGTAGACACGTTTGACGTATTACGATTAATTTGCGACGATTCGTCTCAATTCCATTCCTTCGATTGCAATTCATTGATAATACAAGATTAATGTAAGTAGTACATCCAGGGGTGTCAAAAAAAAAAGAAATCAAGGAGTAGCAATAAGGACCTGATCGTTCAGCATCAAGATCAGGTGTCATTGTAATAGGGACTGAAATACGCACGGCAGATGGAGTAAGACCGAGGTCTCTCAGAGTTTTCGAAAAATCGTCACGGCTGAAAGTTTTTCTACAAAAAGAGAGACGTCTCAGCCTCCAGTACCAAAGAACTGAAGATACCAGAGGTGCACCCACCTTGGGAAATGTTGAGCGAAGGAGACCGTTTCAACGTCGACTGTGAGAACCTGGGCTGCCAGGTATTCTGCAACTTCGCGAAGGGCTAGGACATTCGAATGTCAGTCAGATCTGCGTGCAAACTCGGTATCGTAGAGGATAATGACTTACATGCATCACTTGATAATGTCGTCGTGTAGGGCTGGCCACCGGTGGACATGCGAATTTGTAACCGCGTCTCCGAATAGTCCTTTCCAGCCACTCCGGAGGACGTGGGAGCTTTGTTGGGAGCTGCTGCTGCCGCCGGCGCCGGAGTGGATGTGGATGACTCGCCTGGGATAGGAAGGCCGTCACGTATAGCTTTTTCGCGAGCAAATTTTTCGTTTCTGGCCTTCTTGTCTGCTTCGATTTGGGCTTTGATCGCAGCTTTAGCTTTAGCGTCTTCGATCTTGTCTGCGAGATAGTGTGAGCCATGGCCAAGTTGAAGTATAATTGAGCATAGTCCTTACATCGCTTTCTTTGCTCGGCTTCTTGCTGGGCTTGCTTCAGCTTTAATTCTTCTTTAATCTTGATCATATCCTATACGCGAAGGTTACCAGAAAGCATCCAACGTCAGATGGCAGGAAAGTACCTTTCCAGCCTTTCTACGGAGAGCCTCTGCAGCTTTCTGATCCTTGGCATCTTCCACAGCTTGTCTGGCACGTTTTTCCGCCATCTTTTGACGCAATTCGGCTAGCTTCTGTTTCTTCTCTTCTTCGGTCAAGGGTTTGATCTAGAAAGAGTTTTCTTTAGTGAGAATCGCCTCCAGAGATACCCCGAGACTGCCCACCTCTTCCGTAGACTCCTCAAATTGATCGTGTCCGCTCTTCTCCGCATGGAACTGGGCCAAGGCCGTGTTTCGGAAGATTTTGCCACACTCAGAACACTTGATACTCTAAAATTCGGCAGATAATCAGCAAGGTCTTTTATTTTGCTCATTGCGCTTCAAGATATGCACTTTAGCCTCGACGTTGCCCGCGGCAGCACCAAGAGTTTTCAACGCCTCGGCATCTTCGTCATCATCCACATCCATGCCGTCCTTTCTTGCGCTGGACGATGATTCGGACACAGCACCAAGGTCTGGGACAGATTTGGCTTCGTTCTCAAGGATATGGTCCATTGCAGGCTGTAGACCGCGGTTGCCTGTAGCTTTGAGCGCCCCTACAATGCGTACGATGATTGCGAATCAGTGGTCGATTGATAATGATGATGGAGATCCTGCAAACATTCTACGCGCGCAGGATCAAAACCCATGCCAAGTAGTGCGTCTTTGTCGCCAGCCATGATTGAGTGGAGTAGATGAAAGATCAGAACAAGTCAAGACTAAGTGGCGTGTGGTGACACATTAGACGCTCATATCACACCCTTTCTTACGTAACAATCTCAAATAAACTCGTTTTTTCCCGAGTACTCTTGACAGAGAGGATTGGCGACGGTGTTCACTGCCATCCGATGCTGGATATTGTTATCGATAGACGTATAGAGAGAGAGAAAGCCCAAAGATGGTGTTGTAGAAGTGGAAATGATGTCGGCCGTCAAGGCAGGTGACTTGTCGGATATGTTCGCAAGTGATGTGCTCGATCTCCTGTGCACGACTACAACGACTGTCGCGAACACATTCCTTTGCATACGCTCAAGCGTCAGATTACCAGGTACCCCCTTTGGCCATTTGTAATAGAGCTCAATGGCGATGCAACACCCACGATCCGGTTCCCCTGTTGACGAGGATCTGCAGGCCCTTTACAACGAAGTTTGGGCCAATTTCACAGAGGAGCCCACATCGCAGAACGGTTATCATGATCAGATAAAGCAAGGCCACTCAGCAGGGGCTCAGTACCAGCCGTCACCCCCTCAAACGTATTCTATGACGCATGGATCCTCGAGTTGTGGGTTGATGTCTCCTGGAAACAAGTCTGTAAATACTATAGTTAACAACCTCATCGTTGCAGATGGACCAACAGCATCAGCGCGGGATACCCGACAACCCAGCAACGCTGTGCGACGTTTACCTCCGACGCCTGCTTCCTCTTCCGTTAGCAACACTTCTCCCACAAATATGTTCGCTATGCCCGAGCCCGAGCCATATATGGATCCTTCCGCCCAGTCTTACTATCGTCCTGGTCATTTCAGCGCTGACTCCCATTCATCCACGTCCTCCAATGATCTATTGCGCAAAGCAGCTGCAACCAACGCCAATGGTCGACGACTCCCCGCTGCCCCTTCGTCCAACGGTGGAACCTCATCGGGCTTGCCTCCCGCACCCCATCGGGCGCTCAGTTACGCATCGTACGAGTCTGGCTCCAGCTCTGGCGGATACTCCAGCCCGGTCTCCCATAATTCATATCGGCCGCCAGGTGCTCTTCCGCCAGCTACTCCAGGTCAATACCATCAAGAATATTCAGCAAATAACATGGAAACTCATAGCATTAACTCTGACCGGTCGTACCAAAATCCTGTGGATCCTTATTATCATGAGTCTCGACCATCAGACTATACTCCTAACTACCCTCCGCGGGTGTCCAGTTTGAACAATACGCCTGCCCAGTGTATGGATTCTATTTACTTGGATGGTTTTATGCTGACTCCTTTGAAAGACGTGGACAGAAATGATACGTACCCTTCAGCGCAAGGCTCCCACGACGTGGATAGAAGTAACACATATTCTTCAGCACCAAGTCCTTACGATGCAGTCAACAATACTACGTATTCTTCAACGACCCAAACCTCTTACTACTCTGATACCCCATCACTTTCTAATACCTACGATGACGGTTACTCGACAGCTGCAACTTCGGTTGTAACTCATCAACCTCCTCCTACGCCGCCGCCGCCGGTCGTCTATCGTCAAGTGCAGCAGCACGCTGACAACAGCTATCTTTATGCGGGTGGTTCTAATCTTGAGCGACATCCGAGCGACGTGCAAACACTGGCAGGTAACCGAGACACTATGTTGGAGGTGACCTCTGAGCTACAACATCAGGAGGAAGATTTCTGGGAGGACGAGGATGAGGAGGACGAGAGCCGGTTTATCAATATTTCTCTCTTGTCACATATGGCTGTTCAGCTTAGGGACAAGGTACCTCGAGCTGATCACACCAAGGGCGGTGTTCAATATGAGCGGGCATTTACAGGAAAAGACATCGTGGTAAGTACCATCCGTTCATCGTTCTGCATGAAATACAACAACACGTATCAACTATGATCTCAAGTCGACAATTCAATCCCAAATCCAACGCGAGTTGGCCATCAATCATGGAATGTCGACCAGCGACCGGCGCGCAGCTCTCCAGGTTGCGAGAAGTCTGCAAAGCCAACTCTTCTTTTCCGAAGTCGAATGGGACGACACGTCAAAAGTGCAAGACAATGTCGAGGATGTGTATAATTTCCTCAGCGACTTGATGGGAGTCGAAGATGGGGTCCCGGAAGAGCTACCGACTGGTGTCGTGACGATGCTGACACGATGTTACTCACCAGGTTGTGCAGAGGGTCTGCCATGCTACTCTTACACCTGTCCTCGGAAGGTGGGTTCATCTTGATAAATATCAGCTTCACATCTATGTCAATACCCGCATCAGGGGAACTCGTTTGCGGATCTTGCGCCGATTAGCGAAGAAACGACGGAGGCACCCGTCACCAAGGCATGGGAGACGAAGGTTGGACCCGAAATTACGCGTCATCTGTCAGAAACAGAAATTCAACGTCAAAAGTGCGTGGTGAATGTTTTTCTTTCATGAGTCGTTGACTACATCTTGTATCATCCTCAGTATCATTCACAACCTTATCGAAAAGGAGGAGCAGTATGTTCAGGACCTCGATATCGTAGAGATGACTTTCATCCGGCCGCTGAGGAGAGCAAACCCTCCCATTGTACACGACGTGGATGAATTCATCGACGATGTATTTGGCGGCATCCTCGACCTGCGGGAATGCAATCGACGCCTCATCGAAGTTATGTATGTTCGGCAGCGAGAAGAGGGGCCTGTTATCAGGGCCATCGGCGATGTCATGTTCGATGCAGCAGTCGAGTTCAGACTGCCCTACCCTGCATACATCGGACATCACCCAATTGCAGAGAAACGCTTGAAAGATGAGATGGAACGCAGCCCCGTCTTCAAACTTTTCATCGAGGCTCGTGTTCTTCTTACATCCTGAGTCTGCACTTGTCCTCACGAGACCTGTTTCCAGAATTGCTCTCGCCAGTCTTCTCGGAATGGAGATGCCCCTCGACTCGATTTGAAGCATTTCTTGAATCGCCCGACAGAACACCTTCAGAAGTTGCCAGGTAATCTAGAGGCTATCCTCAAAGTGACAGAGCCAGAGAATGCCGACTATGAAGCTCTTGAGACGGCTATAGAGGCTATCAAAAATCTTCAGGCTGTTGCACAGCTAGCAACCTTCCAGTCTGCAATGGGACGAGGTGCCCCTGGAAAATGGGAGTGGCATGATCTTGTATCAGCTGAAGTTATGCAAAAGTATCCAAAGGGCGAAATTAAACGCCAAGCGTGAGTATGATACTTGTTCTCGATCTTTGCTCTGCTTATCTCTTCTTTAGAATCATCTTTGAGCTAATCAAGGGTGAGATGGCATATGTCAAAGATTTGGAGAGCATCAACAATGTAAGTTGTCATGTCATAGGTCGAGTAAAACATTCTAATGATTGGCGCTGTATCAGATGTACATCGTACCTCTGCGTACTACAGATCCTCCTATCATCCCGCGGGACAAACTTGAAGGGTTCATCCATGATGTGTTCCACAATTTCAGGGAACTTTATGACCACCACAATCAACTAGTTAAGGAATTCCACAGGATCCAACGCGAACAGCATCCCATCATTGGAAGTATCATTGAGCCTCTGACACACGCAGCGTTGCAATTCAGAGAGGCCTACCAGGACTATATCCCAAATTATCCCATCGCGGCGTACAAGATTGATGATGAAATGGCAAACAACCCCGCTTTCAAATCCTTCGTAGAGGTATGTGTTGTATATTATAGATCTTGTCGATGTTCATTCATTATCGTGTTCTAGTCATGCGTCCGACATCCTGATGCACATCGTCTGGACATGAAGAATTTCATTAATCGCCCTATTCCTCGTCTCCTGCGTTATGAACTCCTGCTGAAAGGGATACTTGAGCAAACACCACCTGAGAGCAGCGACATTGAACAAATTCCTGAAACTATTGATTTGATCAAGTCGCTTGGTAAAGAGACTGAGCCCGGTGTTGCAGCTGCAAAGCAGAAGGTTGAGCTGTGGCGATACAACTCGAATCTCCTTTTCAAAGCAGGTGAAACTGTCGTACGTTAGAGCATCTTCATTATCATGGTATTGCCTTACGGGTGTGCAGGATATGGATCTTTTGAATCCGAATAGGTCTTTGGTCCATTCAGGCAAGCTTCTTCGTCAACCGGAAAGTGGTCTTGAATGGAACGGATGGAGTGAACTATTCGTCCTCCTCTTCGACAACTACAGTGAGTCCGCTGGATTTTCGAATGCTGACCTTACTAAAGAGAAATGAAGTGGTCATGACCAAGTCAAAAGAAAGGGATGGTGTCATCAAATATCAAGTCAATCGAAGAGTAAGTATTGAAGTGTTTCCCAAGGAGATCCATCTGACCTTCGTTCAGCCTGTCCCTCTCGATCTGCTCACCCTTGTCAACTTTACGGAGGCGCCAACACAGAGAAGCACGGGTATCCTTCGTGGCCTTCGAGG
>JABAKA010000108.1:0-24250 GCA_018857285.1 Termitomyces sp. Mi166#008
AGCTAATACGATATTGGATCATAAATAATGTCACTCTATGTGACAACTTCCTAATATAGTCATTGTAATGTAACGACCCAGTTACACTTAATTTTATTGAGCAAGTTTGGGAATGGGCAAAGCGAGTACACTGTTGAAATCCTCCACCATCAAAGGAAGAAGATCTTGAAAGAAACATGCTTGCTGCATTAGATGGAGTCACACTGATTGAAATGTGGAGGTTTGCTGCTGTTACCTTCATATCTATCTAGACTTATCATGATAAAATAGGTTTGCACAGCATGCTCAGAGGTTTATGGATGCTTATCATAATGGTCTGAATGGAAAGCAGGCAGCTTGGGCTGGAAAAAAGTAGGAAAAAAGTATCATGGTCACAGAGTGCTCCCAGACTCTCTGATGAATGACTTAGAGAAGGATGGAATGTCTTAATGGTAAAAAGGGTGTTATTCATGAAGATATTGTACATTGAGTACTCACTGCAGGAAATCCCTTAATTTTCTTGGGAAACATCTGTTAGAAACATGTTAAGTAATTTCTGACTGATTTTTCCAAGGTAAAAACTATAACATAAATTGAGAAACAGTTAAGAAACATGTTTTGTGTTTGTATACTGTATCTCAAGCAAATAAAATAGTTTTTCTTTGAATTGTTCTTAAGAAAGAGATTAGAAGGACAAATGATGTTGCTCATCTTTATTTCAAAAAGAATGCTTTGCATATCTTTATGTTTTTCTTGGGATACCTTTGTTATGTTTCCTTCATATTTTTCTTTGACAATTTTCTTTGTTCTTCCTGAGCAACAGCAATTCAAAAGAGTTTTATTGTTTCTCGAGAAACATGAATTAAAAAAATATTAAAATATTTCTCAAGAAACATCAATTAACACCTATTGCATTGACAAGTGCATTGCCCATTGCATGCTGCACACATGTGCATCAACTTGCTCATCAACACCATTATTACATCAAGAAAGATACATATATACAGTATACATTAAAGTAACAGGAGAAGCAATGTGTAAAAATGTAAGGGGTCAAGATATCAGATCTTCATCAAGTCCTTGGCACAGCAAAACTATCAACTTTTCAGTTATATTCTGCATCAACTACACAATTACTTACCTTTTCAAATGCTGGATTGCAGGAATCAAAATTCTTTTCAGTTTCCTTGATGGGCAGGCTGAGATTTATGATGGTGCCATTGGATGTACTCTTTTTGCCCTTCTTTTTTTGCTTGAACAAGGTTTCATCAACATCATAGAATCAAACTCGATGCATTGAGACCCCAAGATGAAATGCCATCACCATCCAACCTCCAGAATCATAGCCATGGATAGTGGCATGCTTCTTGCCCCTCTTCCCACTATCATGTCTGAAGTGAGAGAATGAGGCCCTGTGAGCACAGAAAGAGTTGAAAGAAGCAGTACCCACTTGAAAACCAGGTCTGTTGTACCACTGGATTGAATTTGGGGGGAGTAGAGCTGTAAAATGTCCTTAAAGGCTTTTTTGGTGTTGGCATAGAAGGCTTCAGTTGCCTCCTGCTTTTCAGGCAATGAGAACAGCTAGGAGGTAAGTTTAAAACAGTCTGAGGCTCCTTTATCTTATCTCATCTTATCTGGCTGGGAGTCTCCGACTTACTCTTGGAATTCTGCTGAATGGTGTCTTTCACTAACTCTGATGAGTATTTCTTAGGGTACGTGACACGTGTACTATACTGTAGGTATTCCACTCGTTTTTGATAGGAATCATGATTGTGTAGCGCTAAATCATGAACCGGCAGTGCACCCAATTTCCTCGTGGATATGCTGGAAGAGAAATCCGAGGACTGCCATAATCAGAGGGTTATGAGTGCGTGTACTCTGCTCTATTATGCATTTTCATTGTCCCGGGCCCTAATCTCGGATATAACGACCCTCAGTCTGGAATCCTCGGCCAGAATCAAAACAGCTGACGACTCTGCAAGATTCTCTTCCTGTCTATGACGACTACCTCGATCCCACCAGCTGCAACCTCCCGCCCACGTACCATGCCCAACGTCAAGCCACACGTCCGGCCCTCTCGTCTCATTACTACCATTTCCACCCCGCCAACACCTCCGGGCGCCTAGTTCCTAAGATGTGGACTCTTGAGAAGGTTGTATGCGGGCACATGACAAACGGAGGACGCTCATCGTTGCTGAGGTAGAGGATTGCGGACTCCTTCCATCGCAGCCAGAAGGCGAATAGAGTTGCGGGGAGCTCAACGCTCGACATCCACTTCTCCTAGGGAATGGTTGAATGCCCTCGTTCTTACGGCTTATCGAAGGCCGGGACAATTTATTGACGAAGCCGGAGGAACCTTTACCCTACGCCTCCACTTGGTCTTCCTCCCTTGTCGGCTAGCCTACAGTTTAACCTTACTTTGTCCTTGATACGACAGTACAATGTTTCTTTTCTCTGACGAGCCAAACTGCAGATCCCCCAACGCATATACGGAGCACGCTCGGACCACGACTGATCCACCTCTTTATCCGCCCACGCCAGTTATCGTGATTATACCGCTCACCTCCTGAAATTTCCTCGTACTCGTGGCTTCACTCTTCGATATAAGGACAATGGAGACTACCTGAAGTCGTCAGGTATCTCACCTCGTAGAAACCACGCGCACTTATGCACAAAAACCCTAAAGTACAGCCTGGTTGTTCGATGACTTGTGAGTAACTTCCCATTCCAGCGGTCGTTCATCTCTCCTTTTCCATCGCACACCATGACTAAATTTTTTTTATCCTTTTCATTTGACACGTACACATTCAAGATTGATTCTGTATTCCAACACGTCCCCGTTTCACGTGATTCTGAAGATCAGAAGACGATGGGATGTGTGCGGATATTGGAGGAGGATCTCCTGGGGAACACAGACCTTCTTTCGTGGTCGTAGGGTGAACAGAGCAAAATGCAGTAAGTTCGTCAAAGATGTCCTCGCACTCATGTCTCATGCTCCCTAACCCGTCAGTCCCTGGACATATGCGCTCGTTCTCTTCGTTCCTCCGCCTCTCCATCTGCAACGATACTTTGAAACAGCTGAATACTCGAAATACATGTCGACGCCCCAATGTAAAATCCACGAGCTAACATCGGTTCCAGCATCGAAGACCTCGCCATCCCATAATGTCCATCTATGGGTCAGATTAGTGTACTGTGGGTCTCTCGAAGGAGGGTCTTACTGCGCAGAGTTCGGAGAGTTGCTTGGTGAGTTCGTCTGACTTCCTTTCCTTACCTTCTTACTTTTCGATTCAAGCTTAGGGTATTGCGAACACAGATGTGGTTCCGGACCTGGGTTGCCTGAATTCGAGGCTTTCGTCTTCGTCTTTTTTACTATCCCATTTCCGTGTTTCTCAAGCTTTTTGACTGTATAGACCGAACTTGTCAGCGAGAAGAAAGACACACCGATTTGTCTTTCCGCTCTTTGTCTGCCCCAATCAACGGGCACTCAGGGAAATCATTGGCGGTGAGTCATGGGATTGTGCCGTACCTGAAGAACTATTTGATGTGATGGTCAGGATTGGCTATGAGCAGTATGAGGAAGAGGGGAAGACGAGCGTGGCGCAGCCCAGTCACTGGTAGGTCAGCTCGACATGAGGGATCGATTCTACCGGATGGCACGAATATCCGAGTGGTATGTTTCGATGCTTGTTATATATGTATGCAAAGACTCGGATCTGGGTCTCGGTTATACGGATCGCTGGACGCATAGATGAAGTACCTACCCGCATGGCTTCGATTTGCGAATTTTGCAAGGATGTATATATACTCGTTTTCACAACCTCCAAACCCTGTCATAGTAGCACATATATGCATCGGAATTACAGTTCATGGGTTGTGACTGCTTATTCGCCTTGACTACTCTGAATACTCTAGTAGTAGGATCACGAGCTCAATATAAGCTAACTGGATAAACTTCGTGATTTCTTCAGACTTTAAAATAGGTGGTATTGCAACCGAGACTCTATAAGAATGGACAGAAAACCTTCTATTTGATGTCATTGTTCTTGCGTCGGCAAAAAGCTATTCTATATGTTGAAAAGGCTATTACTCTTGAAGAGACGTCATTAATGATTAAGACAGCATATTAAGGAGGCCGAGCTGATCCCACAAGGGTTACATAGAAATTGCCGAGTAACTACATGGCGCCCTCGCTCCGAGAAATGATGTACCTGGCCATGCCTATCAATCGTTACATGGTATAAAGCTTCGAAGATGTGCGTACCAAGCGTGAATTACACCTGGGATCCATCCCAAGATCCACAGTAAAATGTTTATAAAGAGATCTGGAAACATAGAGTTAGAAACCCGACCACTCCAACTCGAAAATAACAAACCCGCTGAGCAGCCTCGTTCTACAGTACAGCGAGAGGGTTATAATTAGAGTTTCTATGGGACAGACGACAGAGCTTCACTGAGAAAGACCGATAATGGCGGCACAAAGCTGTACAGGGCGTGAATCCAACCATGCAGCTCACGGCAAATCTCTTTACTCACAGCGCAAGGAAATACAGGCAAACGTCGGAGGTAGAAGAAACAACGCTGGTCATGGTATCGGAATCCGATGTGATGGACTCGGTTCAAGAACGTGAAGTGAATGGACCTTCGGAAGTCATGTAAGCGGAAGCCAATCCAAAACTACGTCATTGGGAGTCACGGCCGAATTTATCCACATTTTTGCTTCCGTAGAGTCACTATGTCATCTCCGCGCACACCAAGGCGAAAGGAGTTCCAAAGAGGTCGATCAGTTGGGATGTTGGTGCAGAGTCCTGCAGACAAGCCTCCAGGCACTAGACACTGACAATGCGGCAAGAGCTTATGGAGTAGTGGAGTAAGTAATAGGAGGATGGGTTGCGTAGTATTACAGATATTTCGTCTCTGTCTATCACAAGTGCCAGACGGAATGCTGCCAGTGAGGAAGCGCTTCGTATATGTAAGGGACGCTCAAAAGTCGCCAAGAATTTGAAATAAGCGCTCGCTTCCTCACGTGGCTTTATTTGGGTCAAATTGTTGACCATATGCATTCAAAATTTAGACGCTCAGGAAGGGCGAAAGGCGTTCAAGACAGGGCTAGTTTGTTGGTTTTGATTGTCTATAGTGAACTTTACTTACGACCGGACCTTCACAGCAACTTGAACGCTCGGCACAATCTATCAAAGAAGATATAAATTGGAAGCTCCATTGTTCGTGATACGGCGTTACTACATCCACAACGCTGTCAAATCATGCCTCCTACACTTCGTGAGTATTTCATTATCACGAAAATCGCACTTATCAGTAACACCACGATAGCAATGATTTCACAAGAGCCAGCGATATCTCGCTTGCCTTTGGATGTCATCGAGAAAATATTTTTCCAGCTGAATTTACTCGAACTCCGTGTTATGGCAGCTACCTCTACGACATTCAGGGATACCGCATACCGCCATATGTCAACAACCATAGAGACAGCCTTTACACGCGTAGGATTTGAAGCCTCGCATATCCTGCCTCTTCTCGACCGTACCGGTAGCGTTGTGTCAGGATCGTTTCCTCTTATGCTCCTGAACCCATGGACCTTCATCGCTAACGACTTGGATATATATGTACCGAAAGGCAGAGCACAGACCATCATTAACGACCTCTGTGTTCATTACAACCTCGCGCTTATTTCCAAGTCTCCAACACCGGATCATGAACGTCTGACACCAGATGACTATGAAGGCCTTCCTAGCGTCGCCAAGATCTTTCGCTGTGGACGAGGTCGTATGTCTACCAATATCATTGAGTCAACCACATCCAGTCCACTATCGCCCATATTCCAGTTCCATTCTACTGCTGTTATGAACTTCTTATCGGGGTCCGAAATCTATTGCGCCTATCCAGACCTGACATTTTCATTCCGCAACCTTGTCAGTAACCGACGAACCAACGGTGCAAACTCTGAAAAGTCATCGTCATCCTTCGAGTCTTGTATCAACAAGTACGATCAAAGGGGATATACACATTCCTCTGCACAGCTTGGATGGTGCACACGTGGAACGCACATCTGCAGAAGGGATCCATCGTGCCTTCGAACCCTTCGGTCTACGCATGACGGTCGCGGCTTTAGATACTTTCTTTATGGTATGACACGCAAAGTACCTCGTGCTCGAGTCGACAAAGACCCGATATTTTGGCACCTGGTCGCGCGTCTCTGACGCCCACGATCAAATCAAGCAGGGACTTTCTGGTGGTTCGCCGTCAATCAGAAGAACCGGATAACTCATAATGCATAAGTACTTACTTACACAGCACTTGCAGCGGACGCGTTGTACAGTTCCGTTTCTATATTAGTACAACCAGCAGACTGTCCTCATGGCCATCTTACGAAATATATAACTTTGTACACAGCGCCCGTTACCTAATAGAATTATGAGCCTCATCTTGAGCGCCCCAGGAGTCGCTCAATCAAAATGCGATACCGGTATCAAACTCTACCTTATTTGCCTTAAATATCCTTGTTCAATTTGACTCGAGTTCCTTAGCTTATCTCTCAACCCCACCCACACCTTTCACCTCTTTCCCCCAAAGTAACTTGAATTTGTCCCCCCTAAGAAAGTATATCTAGAATGGGTGCGTCGTGCTCGTCGTCCATGACGTAGTCTTACATCTATCCTGTTTATCAGTATGTTTGATCAAAGGGAATATTCAAAGCTCTCAACCAACATGGCTAGGGCATAGCACTTTCAATAGCCGCTGGCTTCCTCATAGTGGGCGTAATTCTGACACCGCTTGCTGTCGTGCCTGTTCTAGGTCTAGTCGGGTTCAGTGCCGCAGGACCGGTCGCAGGTCAGTAACTTCACTATGACCAACTCTAAAACTTCTGAGTGCATAAGTTAGGCACCATGGCCGCCGGGATCCAAGCTGGAATGGGCAGTGTCGCCGCAGGTTCATCGTTTGCACTCGCACAGAGCATCGCAATGGGCGGGGCCGCCGTGCCCGCGTTCGGAATCGCTATTGGAGGTACTATTGCCAGTGGTGTCTCTTATGGAATCGCAAAGTTATGTGGAGCTTGAGTGGTTTGTGAGCAGTGCTGCATTCTTCAGCGCGGATTTTACTGATTTTAACTATCAAATTGATGTGTAGGAATCCGATGGCAGACGAGTTTCGCTTAGTACATTGCACGGACCGCACCTTCATTACGAGAAAGTATGATGTACCTGTATTAGCAGACATGTTATTGACCGTTACCAAAAACAATTTCTGAAAACGCAAGGACCTACCATACGTGAATGACTCCGGGTAACTAGCCCAAGGAATCTAGTTAAAATGTTGATCAAGATCTGGAAAAGATATGGCGTTAACATTCAATTGCAAGATGTGCGCGTAGTATGTGACAAATTCACCTGCTGTACACCCCTGTTCTTGTCATGGAATGAATGTCGAGTGGTAGAATTTCAAGACCAAAAATACTCAGGAACATTGCCAAGGGTAGCAGCAGCCTACATCAATATCTGGTTAGTTCGAAGGCAAAGAATGTATCGGAGAAACACTGACAATATAAAATATAAGTAAACATCCGAGATAGAAGAAGTAATGGCTATGATATTGCACTGAGACCTAAAACAAGGTTCAAGAAAAGTGAGATTGGGATAGCCAAGATCCTACCGTCATTCCTTCGATCGGGAGCAAGTTTACATCTGTGGCGTAGTACGTACCTAGAGCCGGATAGACTATTAGGGGAGTCATGGCCAATCTACTAAACAGCTTGATTTCGAATTCATCAGGTTTCTCTCGATAATTACAGCCCTTTCGGAAAACGTCGTCAGTAGCCGTAGTTTTTTTTGTCAATAAAGGGTACCATTCGATTACATCATCACCTTCAGAACTCTTGCTTTACTGTCCTGAGACGTGTCTGTACTTGCTATGAATACTCCTGCTCCTTGGGGCTCACCCCCACCTGCTTACCAGCATCCATCTGATTACGTGCCCACACAAAACACGCCCACACAAAACACACCCACTGATCAAATCGTGGCCTCCTGTCCCCGACGCCCGTGTCTCAACGTGCTCTTTCTCTGACCTCGGGAAAGGCATGAGCAATATAGCAGGATCAAGAGGACAAGTGCGAGCACTGATATCAGAGGTATCATGATCAACGCTCGTGTTTCCAATTGGGGTTGATTATAATCATCTGATGGTACCTTTTATTATTGGCAAAAGAAAAACTATGGCTACAACGTTTTCCGAAAGGGTTGTGACACTGTCAGCGGTAAGTCTAACGTAACATCATCACGAGACAACGTTCCACGCTAGAGACGATGAGAATGTGAAGAGAAGACGTAAGTGAAGAGCTACACTAGATACAGACTGTTACGGGTGGAAAGTAGGAAAGAAAGCGAGAGAGTAGTGATACAGTTGTTTGATAATTGTGCCGTTATGGGATTCAAAAGCTCGGTATATCCAAGTGGAAATCAAAAGTTCGTCCATGATGAGAAGGTTAAGCCGCAACAGAGGCGGTACGGCATGAGCTGCTGGGTCCGGCTTTGGTCGAGGCGCGTGCGCGAGCCGGAGCCGTCTGATTGCCGAGCATCACGCCTCCGGTAAGCACCATGCTCATGCCGCCTTCGTACAAGTATTTTGTAGGGACAGCCTTTACAGGCCCAGTGGGGGAGATGCGGTGGGTGTTCGTGATCGGCGTGAGAGTAGGGCAGGTGGTGATCCTGGTGAAGATAGCTTGAGTGGGGGTTTTCACAGGGAAAGACAGAGTGTAAGAGGGTTTAGGTTTGAAAGCAGCGTTGAAAGATCCGACGGACGATTGGGAGGACGTCGAGGAGCGGGAGAAGGAGAGATTGGAGTAATTGGATGAGCGGGAGCTCGGGCGGGAGGTACTCGTACAGGTGTCCTCTGAATCGGGATTGTCCACGGGGGAAGAGAGGGACGAAGAGATGGGATGCATGGAGGCAGTCACTGAGGGATGGATGACGCCCGCAGAGAGGTTCAAATCGGTCCAAACGACCCCTATGCATCCATCGGATTGCTTGACGACGTAGATGCACCTGGGCTTGAGTACGAGTTTGAACTCGGAACCACCCAGAGCCATGAACCAGTCGTCCCAGGTCAAGCCGAAGAAATGACAAGCTAAGGCGAGAGGTATGGGTACGGCGAGGTTGGCGGATGCAACGGAGGCGCTGTCAACGGCAGGGACGTCGCCGAAACAGGCTTTGATTAGAGCGATGGTGTCCGCATTACAAAAGGCAACAATCTCCGGCAGTGAAGGAAGAATGGCAGGTCGAAGCTTCAGGGTTTGCGACTCTCGAACGGAAACTCTGAGAAACTCTTGCAAGAAGGTCGTGATGGTAGAAACGATGGTAGGCTTCATGCCGAGAAAGAGAAATGGGCGAGTCAAGAAGATGGGCACAACAGAGATAGAGGTAACGGTGTTGGAAGACATGATGATAGATCGTGGATACAAAATTGACGTTTCGACGTGATAGTGCTCGACTTGCGACGCGTGGACGTTAATAAACTATACAGAAAAAAGATTGAGTATGAGTAAAACCCATGAGAGCACACAATGATATGACTTACATATTCTTTAAAGTTAGACAGTAGTAAGATATGTCAGGAAGTAACACACGGAAGGATTCTGTGAGAGCCAGAAGAGGAAGACACGGAGGACGTTCAGGCACAAACGAATCTGGAGAATCGGACGACGAGCTGGTATCGGAATACCATCATGCATATGTCGGCCTTAAGCTTTATACTCTGGCCAGGCGTTAAACACGTCGGGCTGTCAATAGAAGTCAAAGGGTCCCATTGTTCATTCGAACAATGTGGTGAGGTGAAAAAGAAGCGGAAGTTGCCCGATTTGGTTGCCAAATAGTTTTGTTTGTACACCTGAACAATAGCCGTTCAAAGTTGGGCGCAGCACGCAGCGCACAGTTGATGTACTTACTTATCGATGCCATTGACTTGGCTGACGGTGTATTTTCATCCATGCTACTTATTGTCAACCGTGCTTCTCATTTAGAACTCCCGCCGTTACTTGACAACCGTTGTGGTATACACGGCCGTCGGCGGTCGTTATATTGGAATATTCTGAACCTTCACATAGATAAGTACACGGATCTGAAGAGTGTCGAAATTACATGGATAGCTCGAGTAATACTTATGATATCCTCGAGTAATACTTGTGATATTTGGTTGCAATACTCGACCAGTGATGTAGAGGTATACTATAGTACGATAAAGCAGACAATTCAAGCGATCCGTCAGGAGAAAGAGTATGAACGAGACTGTCATCAATAACAAGAAACTTTAGGGATGGGCCTCGAGCGCATATGGCGTACCCTAAGACAGGCGATGGCGGCGTGAGTCATGGGCACGTTGAACATCTCTGAGAGCCTGGTCAACTTGATGGTTCCAGCGCTTAGAGAGCTCGACAAGCTCTCTATCCCAGCGTGAAGTCGTGTTTTTTCTCGCAACGGCTTTCAACCGATCAATCTGAAGAGCTGTTGTTTTGTGGGCCATCTCTTTGAATGCCTTCACAAATTTCGAGCTATCTCCTATCTGGCGGCATACTTCACGGCTAGGAAGCGGGGGGACGGGGAGAGAGTTGGGAACGTGTGTAGTGACATCCATAACTTGGATCGATAATCTTTATTAAATCGAAGAATTTCCAAATGTAATCTCACAACGTACATTGAATATGATGGGGTTTCTCTGTCCGGGACCGGGCAGCTGGCTCGATTTTGGAACGCGATAGCTGCGGTCGCTGAATGCGCTTCCCGACTTCATCTGCTACGTTTTGCAGTGCTTCCTCAACTCGTCCTATCGCAAGGCTACGCGCTTTGAGCACATTTGGATCATGGAAGGTCTCAACGGTACCCAGCTCTACACGCAGATCATGGAGAGCCATTACATATCTGAGCAGAGATTTGTTGTGTTTGGTATGAGGAAGAAGATCGAGGGGTTCCTTAGTCGAATTACGACGCGGATCGGTGATATCTATGCGGTTGGGAAAAATGAACCCGGCTTGAAGAGTTACGAGTGAGCTCATACAAGCGTTGATCTTCGCCAACGACTTTGCGACTTCATGACCGAGAACGATGAAGCTACCCTTGAAGTGAATGAGGACGAGAAACGTCGTCATGAATATCAAGACTTACTTTGTGGTTCAAGGTCGGAGCGACACGCACTGGCATTGCATGCTTACTAGGCTGCGCATGCCAGGACTTTAGTTAAAAAGAATCGAGAAGGGTGTCGTCAATGGGCGAGGTTCTCAGCGCCAAGCTTGCAAAAAGACTTACTGCGTTGCCATATGAGTAACCGCCGTGCATCGATATGACAAAGAATGGAATCTAGGACCTGAATAATGTTGAAGACCTAAGGGCACTGCGAGGAACAAGGCTGTCTCGAAATCCGGAATAGGTTTCAATAAATAATCAGTATTTGTGGGGCAGGCAGAACACTCGAGCGGAATTGCAATGGAAGGTAAAAACACCGAGCAAAGAGGAAGGCCAGGAATTTTTATACTGCGCTCAGTATTTCTCACATGATGTGGCTGTTGGTTGGCTGCCTTGAGGTCCAAGTCATCCGTTGTAGGCGTTGATATTGTGGGTGCGAGAGTAGGGCAGATCAATACATAAGACATGCCACATCATCACATGTCCATAGTGGACGCATATGTTGCAATTTTTTTCCCAAGTAAATTGCCGGCGAAAGTTGAAGACGATGGATCAGCGGCCAATACTTAAGGGATGTCCACACCGTTTATGAAACGTGGGAGATTGTGAGATTACCAAGTGATAGAGGGTTTTGCATCCATCACAGAACTGAACATCTGATAGACTGATTAATATACAAAATGTCCGGAGAAGGCAAGAGCATACTGTTTAAATTGCTGTACGATAGCCCGCTACAAAGCAGAGCAGATAACTATAGAAAGGTTGAAAGAATGTTCGAAGGCAGAATACCTCTCCCGGTACCGCCTTCCCATCCATCGAGGTTAGTATATGATTCTAGTTGAGGCCTCGTGCATTGCGTAGTATATGTGCATGGCAACGTCCAAGCAAATCGCTCCCGTTGCTCTAATTTCGGACCGGAAGACCGACAGCGGAAGTTGAAGGCAACTTTTCCTTATCACCGGGGTCGAGAACCAGACTCAAGTAATGGGTATCACAATCTAAATCCGGATCCAAGCCAAAATCCGAATCGTCCTTCCATTCCAACATTGCGTGCAGAGTCTTTTCCTCGTTGCGCTTGACGATGATCAGCGAATGAACGAACTCCTCCCAATCTCGGCAAATGACCATCAGGGCCTCGTCGAACTCGTCAGTCAGTTGGCCCTTGCTAAGGGCATCGATGCGTTTCATCTGAACCTTTGTTATCTCGGACGACATCTCTATATAGGCCTTGTGGAACCTGGGGTCGTTTCCCACCAATCGGCACATGTCAGGAGTCAGTGTTAGAGGGATAGGCTGGCCATTTACATGGTGGAGAGATTCCACTAGGGAATCGAATGTGGTCAATATACGATTGGCTGATATTTGGTGGTAAAACGTACGAAAGGATTTTGTTGAAGATTCCTCGGAAACGAGTGGTTCCGGGTTCTCGAGAGAAGACTCATCAGGCTGAGGTTTCTTCGGGCAGGCTTCTTCCATACGATCGCCTCTCCATTCCTGCAGACGCCGTTGGACCTTTTCCTCTAGGTCGCATAGTGCTTGACCTATTTTGTGAACAGCCTTTCTTCGGGATTTGCGGACAAATTCATTATCGTAGGTCTGGATGGAGTCTATATCTGTTTGAAGCCGGATTAAGGCGTCCTTCTGATCACGAACGGGACCGTTGTTCTTCGTGAAATCCAGATGTCCGAGGGGAGAGCTGTCAAAGACAAGTGACTTGTCGAGGAAATCGAGATACTCGGGCAAAGTGAATCCGGACTGGAGAGCGTCAAGCGCGTCTTGTAGTTCTTGGATTTTGAGCATAGATATGGTCGTTGGAGACGAGACTTGGATTTTGCTCCCTGAAGCAGTCGAACTTTCGATGACATTCATTTGAGATGTGATTGAAGCCAAAGGTCGCGGATATTCCAGTGCAATGGGCTTCATTAAAGATCATAAAAATCAATGCGTAAATCATTACGCGAGTTTATTTCATCCACTTACTTGTCGGATTACATTCTTAGTAGCGAGACGCAAAGCTTGGCTGCTAGCCGTGGCATAACCCGCAGGCTTCCAGATGCCCGAGCCGTGTTTCTTGAATCGTATACTTCTATCAGGATAAAATTTTTGTCTTGATACGATAAAGCACTTGCTTGGTGGCCAATGTTGATGGGTAACGAAACGGGCGGTGTTAGTGACGGAAGCTCAAAGGCCCTAGAGTCATAGTATATCAAAAAAAAATTCATGAAAATTCATAGTTGACGCACTCATCAGCGGGGGTAAAGCACTTAGCACTAACGCGCTGATGACGAGTTTTGGTCGAACGTTGGCCCGTTACCGTTGCCAGAGAGTCGGGAGGCGGACTTTGATTCATCGTAAGGTGTTCAGAGTGAGCGGTGAAGGCCGAGGGGATGGAACGGACAACAAGATACAGTGATAGCGTTTATAATGACTGATCTCTTTGAGCGCCAATTTGAGAATCCGCATTAGGGCAACTTCGGGTGGCACGTACTGATATCGATGGCTTGCGCACGAGGCCTGGAGACTCATGTCAATGACATAAGGTCCAGCGGCTCAACCGGTCATTTTCGAGATGCCAGATCGATTGCTCTCATATGCATGCTCTGCTGGCAAAAGTCAAACCTGGATAATCAGCCTGACCGTTGAATTTCTTCGTCACGCTACCAGGTCAACACGTGCGCAGTAAGTAGTAAATAAGTACTTGTGGGTCGTACACAGCGTTTTGGGGAGAACATGCTGATACCTGATTCAGTCGTTACAGACATACACGCTGAAGACACGAGTCCCTCGGAGAAAAGCTGGACGAGGAGTCGGAACTCCGGAAAAAGAGTCACATGGACTGACGAGCAAGATCATGTGCATTGATCCAGTCGCGCAGGGCGTTCAGAATCACAGAACGTAAGTCGTACGGAATGGAAAACATTTGAATACTTTTCAAGTGCTTCCGGCAGGCATTGCTAGGAGTATTATAATTACAAGACCACGATAACTATACAATGGTTAACTATCAAGAACCGGATCTTTCTCGATGAGTGCCAGAAGAACTTGATTCGGCAGCAGCAGTCACAGAGGAAACCAAGCGCATTGCGCTTGCTTTCTCAGAGATGGCAGTCCACCAGAGATCATGGACTCTTTTCTCGAGGTCCACCGTAGTCTCGTTGACGCGGTTTGCGACGATCTGCTTGCGAACCTCGATACAGCTGTCACCATTAGCCTCCACAAAGCCTAATTCTTGCTCGAGCGAGTTGAGAAGCTCTCCTAAGGCGATCACACGGGAGTTTTGGGGAGTGATGGAAAGGTGAGTCAGAGGACCGTTCTTAGAGTAGTAATACAAGTATTGAGGGTCCAGATGGGTAGAGATGAAATCGAGGTGGTCAGGAATATGGAAATTTGACAGGAAATCGTCCAGTCGGTCTTCCATATTGCAAAGCGTTTCGACCGTCCGGCTGATTTCTTGACTTCCCAGAGAGGGGGAAGAGGAAATGGATGGACAAGAATTTCTTGCCGTTGACGCGTGACCGCTCGGAGAGGAAGATTTCGTCGGAGAGGATGGACTTGCCCAAGAAACTCTCGTACGAGAGGAACCTGCCCGTGTCGGATTCTTTCCTTTCGACATCGCCTGTGCGACACGCTGCTGAGCGAGGCGCGCGGCTTGTTGGCTCGCAAGGGTCATCTTGGTCTGAGGCTAAGGTCATAAGTACAAATTTTTTCCATAAAGCTCTGCTCTTACCGGAGAGAGGTCAGGTTGCGTCGAGGGAGATTTTGGAGACCGGATGGATTGTCCTGCTGGAGAAGCATGGGCAAAGGAACTTGGTGGAATCACGATATATTTTGTGCTAGTGGTGCGAAATACTGGGCTATGCGACATTATGGGGGGGAGATAGTATCGGGATCAGAACAGGATGGGAATAGACTTGAGGGAGGCTGACACAGGACAATTCCACAACACAAGCCCTTCCTCTTTTGAAGGTTTCCGAAACTCACTGTTATTTGTGTTCGCCCTCATTATTCAATCAAAGCACATGGTTACTTTGTATCCCGGCGAGGGGATGGCCAAAGATGACCATGACACCCATTGTCAAGTCGCGGCCACTCTCAATTGTTCTAATGGACCGAGATACAAAAACAACTTGGAATGTACACTCAGCACACTTCATAACGTAACTTGAATGATACAAGACATTTTGAGCACCTCTAAAGCATTGTTTAACCGTTTGACTGTCGTATCATCCTCCGCGCGAGATTCAGGCCAGAAAGATTTGGACTATAAGCGACTCGCAGGATCGGCAAATTTTCATCATAGTGTGCTGGGCCTTGTTTCCGATTCTTATATGTGTGCACGGATCTAGTCTGCAGAAATATCCACCTTCGATACAGGTGTGTGAGTTGTCGAAAGATAAGCCGGGCCGAACCACTTTGTTAAGATCACATGATGGACGTGTCCGCGACAAATCAGTGAAAACGGAGGACACGCGACCGACTCGCATGATGCCACAGGTTCGCACATTCGTGGCAGTTTCAGGACAGTTCTTGGGCCAAAGTTTTCTATGTCAATAATGGAATAGTCCTTGACTCACTAAAAGCTTATTTTAGGTATGTTTTTGGTATGTTTTGCTGGTAGACGGAGTACTTATTGTCATTGCATAGTTTTGCTAGACGTTGAGAACAAATTTAGGCGTATTTCAATGGTGAAACCACTTTAGCATCGATAGTTTCATGTTGGTGGTGAAAGAAAGAAAAATTGTTATCGATGGCCAAGGCCTTGGACAAAACTGGTATATCTCTGATGCAGCTGTTCAAAATTGGTGAAGTCTCGGAAAGTCAGTCCTCGTGCGCCAGAGAAGCAATCCAGAAAGCTGCCCGCAGGTACTGGACATGGGTTAAAGAGTGTGTCCGTCGGAATCCCGAGACGTCTCTTGCCCCTCTTTCAGCCTTAGGCTCGTATTCTCTGGCAGATGCCTCTGATCAAAGACTCCTGTTGGCCAGCGATCATAGTCCAATGGGGCCGGCCCAATGCGTAATCTTTAAACTAGGGGGTGCTGCGAACACGTTGCACATATTACTTCCAGTCCTTGCATGAAGTCCTCACCCCGCTTGCCTGACTATCAGTTGCAGCAGGTAAGTGCTAGTATCGCACTAATCATAGCAGTTCCTTGTCGTCAAAAAAGCGATGTATTAACCATCATTAGCGACATCTTCAAGTTTGTTTGGTTACATAGAAGGTATCATGCGTATATGGGTGAAGGTATGTCAAGAAGAATAAATCATGAAAGCAAGTCGAAAACGGCAGTCCAAAAACGAATACTTTACTTCCTCCCCTTGCCTTTTCCTTTCTTCCCTTTCTGATTCTGATTGCCACTCTTTACCGCAGGATCTTGCTTTTCTGGTGCAGCTGCCGTCTTCGCGGACGCCGGCGCCGGTGCAAGTACAGGCTCGGAGGTAGGCGCAGCCTTCGGTGGAGCTGTCGATGAGGTAGGTTCCAACTGAAGGGCTGATTGAAGTTTCGCAGTGCCAGACTTCTGAGCTCCCCATGCGCTCTGCTTGGTCGGCAGACCAGATGAGGCCGATGCCGGTTTGGTTTTGTTCGATATATCTGTACCGAAGGAGCCGAAGTCGAAATCCATATCCTCCAACTTCCCATTCTTGAGATTCTCCGTCACCTTGTTCATCCACTCCTCTGTCATATCACTTGGTGGGGACGTCGGTGCTGTCGACGGCGTTGGTATCGCCGAGGTCAGACTATCACCCCAGTCATTTTCGTCATCAAAGTCCTCACCGTAATCGATGACGTCTGAATACGCCTCTGGTGGATGGATGGGTTTTGGCACAGCAACGTCGAGAATGAACCTTGAGTTGTACGGCAAGGCCCCAACCTGAGCATCACGCCCGCCTGGGCCATCTTCGTCAGGTTCTTCTTCGACAGTCGGGTGCTTTGTATACGACGACTGCATCCTCAGGCTATTGTTGCCTCGCGAAGAGCCCACATTTGCTAAGCCGAAGTGATCGTACTCCTGCTGAACGTCGGATGTGTAGCCGCCTGGCATTGTCATCGAATGCTTCGCCGTCGACTGCCCATTGTTCTTCCATGTCCGTGAAGTATTGGTACTCCCATTGGGTGTCCAGTACTTGTTCGAAGACTGTGCAGATACTGAAGGTTGTTGATGGGCCATGTCCGCAATGGAGTGTTCGAGATCCGACACCCCACTCCAAGATGGCTTTGAGGAGTGCAGCCCCTTTGTAGGTGGTTGATCCAATGGATTCACATTGGAACTAGCCGCACCGGCGAGAGATGTCTCGGCCTTGAGTCTCTCCATTCTCTGCCAGGGGGTTTCCTCTGGGACGGAATGATGCTCCGCAGGCCGAGATTGGTTTGCGCCGGCGTTAAGCTTAGCCCTGGCCGCTGCCCAGAAGTCCTCCTCCACATCTTCGGCCTTGGGAACGTTGCCAAAGGTGCTGACTGGCTGTATGCGCTCAGTAAAGGCGGAAGGCTGTACCCTCGACTTCATCTTCTGCTGATGCTGCCACGGACTCAGTTCAGAGCCTGGAGGAGATTGCTTTGTCGCCGGATTGCCACGACTCCACGTGCTTCCTTCCCTCATCTGCTGAGGGTGCGAGACGTCCATGCCCTGTTTATGTACCATCATGCCCCACTCAGGATCTTCTTGTGGTATCATCTCCTCCACCGCTTTATCCGCCAGAGCATGTATATTCCCCCACCCTTCATCATCATCGAACTGTAAATGCCTAACTGGGAGCTTTCCCTTCCTCGACAGCATGTCCTGGTCGTTCGTCTTCCATGAAGTAGAGTCAAACGCAGACGCCATACCGGGACGTGGCGTTGAGGATATCTCATCGTCGGTATGGAGATGTGTATGCCGCAACTGCAGGATGTCTCTCGAAGATACCATGCCAGCGAAGCCTCTGGCGTTGGTGTTAACAGTAGGCATCGTAGGTGACTCTGCTCCGGCATCATGGTCGAAATAGCCGAGACCAGGCTGACGGCCCTTGAGATTTTTTACGGGTTTCTTGCTGGGACCGAAGGGTGTTGTGGATTTAGGGTCGACGTTCAGCTCGTTGGAGTTGGGTTCGACGACGGAAGAGAGCGAGGAGAGTTTTCGGGAGGCAGGATCAGAGAGGACCTTTTTGAGTAGTGAGGGGGCAGATGGCTTCTCACCCCAGCTCTTCTCACCCCATCCAGCAGGGATCGGGGGAACAGGAGTGGAGCTCTGCGCCGAGGTTCCTTCAAGGTCGAATGACTGGTCGTTGACCTCGAGTGAGCGATTGAACCACGATCTGGAGTCTGAGCTCGTCTGTGCTTGAGCTTGGACAGATGCTGCAGTAGGAAGAGACGGGATGTGTTTTGTCTTCCAGCCTGATGAGGACGAGGGAGCGTTGGGTTGTGATTGCTTACGGGTGCGAACGGTACCAAGATGATTGGAGGGAACCGACGCAGAAACCTCCACGTGGGACTCGGAGCGCAACCTACCCTTAGTCTGCGCCTCGTCAGGCGACGAGGTCGATCCAAGTGCGAACGTCCTCTTCTCGGCATCGAAATGGACTGGGCGGTTTGTTTGGAACAGGCTCTCCCAGTCAGACTGAGAATGAGCGTTCGTAGCACGGGGATCCCAAGCATGCTCACGCAAGGCGGAACGTTTATTGATCTCCTGCTGGCGCTTCTTACGTTCTGCAAAGACCAACTCCTGGCGTTCTTTTTCTTTGAGGTTCCGCAGCTCCTCCAATCGCTTTTCATGATCGGAGATCCTCGTCTCGTACTCGGAGTCGTCCCAAGAGGAGTCCTCCGACATGCGCTCGTTTTGAATCGCTATGGCGAGCTCGACGTCAGCTCGCGCGGCGGCCAAGTGAAACTCCCAAATTTTGTCGATGCGAGTCTGCATCCGGAACATCGTGAAGTCATCCTCATCGCTACTCTCCTCTGGGCTGAGCAAGTGAGGACCAACGTACGCTGGGCCACGCGCGCGAGCTTTGCCTTTACGGTCGGTATCCGGCGGGCGTTTGGGAGGTTGCGTGTACGTCTCATACATTGAGGAAGAAAGAGGAGGGAGTTGGAGGAGCTCATAGGCACTGGAACCTGAAGACGAAAGGTTGTCCGGGCTTACATTCTGCGAGCTGTGAGTAGACGATTTGGAATGCGGGCCACGGAAGTTTGAAGGCATCCAGTAATCGTTTTCAGACTCATCGGTGGTCTGCAAAGGTGGGTTTGTTAGATGTGTATCAACATTGATGAAAGGAGAACTCACAAACTGGAATGACTCCTCCGCATCGTATGCTTCATCATCATCAGTGGAGAGACTACGAGGATCCACAAATCTACTTGACATAGTCGAAGAAGAAAAATTGGCTTGACGGGCAGCCGAGATCATTGGTGGCGCAGGATGGTATGCAGGAGCGCTTTGGGGCTGTGTGTACACGTTTTGGAAGGGTGGAGGTACCCTGTCAATGGCATTCTCTGTTTGGAATAGCCTTGCGATCCTCTCGGCCTCCTCAACCGTTCTAATACCCCAGGCATCGGGGCCAAGACGTTCATCCTCCATCCGCTTGTGCCATTCATTCAGCAACATGTTCGTATGTTCTTCCACGGCCGTTTCCAATTCTTGGTTTGTAATCTCATCGTAGTCGGCATGATTTCGTTCTCGAGATGACAACTTCTTCTTCGCATTCTGTTTATAGGTGATGTCGGCTTTTCGACGTTCTAAGAGTTTTCGTTGGCTTTGCGCCCATCTTTCGAACTTGTCCCAGAGGACTCGAACACGCTGGTGGTCCTCAAGAGGCGGAGAGTGATCCAAGAGAGGCATGGGTAGCAGTCGTCACTGGAAGAGGGCGAGAAAAATTGCAAGATGACTCGAGTTCCAAGGGATTTCCAATTTTGAAAGGTTGTGAGATGAAACAAGAGATGGGAACTAAACAGGCGCCTCGTGTTTCTGACGGTGTGCCGTGTTGATTGTAATCCGTAGAATCAGCGATGTACCTGCCCTTTCCGGGTCTTCCCCGCAGTCAATCCGCGCTGTTGAGCTTTGGCAGTAGTTCTTAGGCAAGAGGACATGAATCCACCACCACCAAGAAGTGCGATGTCTTGTCCAGTTCGGAAGGTGGGCAAGGGTTGATCATAGTTGATAACGACGGACCCTGCGCCCAGATCTTCCTTAATTGGCCACAAAGCTATTCACTGTGTCACTTGATCCACTAACACGAGGCAAAGCGACGTCGGTCTATCCCGCGCCCTTTGCCCAACCCACCCAACCAGCCTTCTCTCTTCTCCTGCCTGTCCAAAGAACAGACCCAGTACGGAATTTGTCGCCCAAGCTTATCACCATAAGCTTCTTTTGGCCCATGGAGGTGAGGTACTCTGCTCAAGCTACAATGATTTTTGCAGTGGGCGCACACAGTTCATGTCCGAACATACATAAATGATACATCTGTCTAATGTTGCTGTAGAATCTTTCATTGATGGACAACCCCCGTAACTGGACCTTTTTTACGTTCTAATTCGTGTCTCACCCGAGCAAATGCGCTCATTCATTTCCATCCAACCAATCGGCGGAGGACGATTGGTTGATCATCTATTGGAGAGGAGCGGGTCGCAAGCCTTCGTCCGAGGCCATTCTTACGGCCGAGAGTTATTTTGGATATCTCGTACCTCAGTTCATTCATTCCGAAGACATCTCTTATGGCTCTAAACTGCTTCTTTGCTTACGAGTCTATAATCATGTTCGATGAAGCCATATGGTCATCGATGTCATGAATGGTATCGCTGGCTATCCTGGTGGATGTCCGGGGTCAGAACGTGGCTTTCAGCTGCCCTTTATGGTTGAAACAATCGATGATTTCTATCGATCGACGGTATCAAACGGCCCGCATGCTACGAATCCATCCTTTATCAAGCAACCCCCGACCACAAAATCCTGTGTGCTAATCTTTCTCAAGCTCTACTAGCAGCATTGTCGCGTCATGGATCCATTCGACCTTGGCTATGTCTTCTGATCGGACCCCACCCTCGGACAATAGTGCTTCGGTCCTCAACCCACGGAATCCCTGGCCCTGTTTATTCATCACGTCCTCAGGTGTCCTCGTCATTTATTTCGGTCGCAACAAATGCGCTAGCTAGGGAAAATTGCGGATGTTTTCATCATCTTTCTATCACCTATCTTCTGATTCAATGTCGCGTCAGTAATCATGATTTATGGTGTCGTTCTCGGATGTGGATCATCAATGCTTCTCGTCTTTCATCTCGCTGGACTGTCATGATTATAACCAATGTGGTGAATGAGGACCTTGTTCATCAGCATTTGGAGCGTGTTGTATCATGGAGCGCCCATGCGAATATGTTATTTATGTCTATTCCTAGTGATTTCATCTTTCAACAAACTGCTACGACGGCCATCTTTCCCAGACAGCACAGGATTTCGAAGATTCTGGGTCGCCCCTGGAGGCCTATTTTTCCTTGGGCTGCTATGTCTCCTTGATCTTGTTGCATTTATTATTATGACCGTACCAGAGTCGTGGGGTATCGCCCTCAAAGGTTGATGTGGGATCCGTTTCATTGTTGGACTTCGCGAATACGACTTGAAACCAGTATCCGGAACGGTGATGTTCATTGGAGCCTTATAATCTGGCGTTTGTGGCCGTTTTGTCATTCGAACCGGGAAAATCAGAACTGCCGAGATCATTTGTAATTCAAACGGTGATTTCGTTTCTTGTCGGAGCCTCTTGGTCGAGTTTCGCTTTCGTGTTCCTTGGACTGGATAAACAGGGCCGCAGAATTTCTCCAAATATCTTTGCCATACCACCCTCGTTTGTTGTATTCTAGGATCAGACGGTCTTTTGGCGATATGCGCGATACATGGAATAAAAAAACAATTTCTTTGCTCAGTAACAGAGGCTTATTGCGCCGATGTATGCTTCGCCGTCTTGTCGCTTTAGCTGGATATCCAAGACTGTAAAGGTCTTGGAAAATTTGTCGTGATACCATTCTTCCTCTTCATGTTCCCAAGATCTATGCTTTCGCCGTCTCAATCAAGCTCCAACAGTTTTTGGCAAGATGCATATGACAAAACATTGATTTCATAGACAATATGGGATATCCTTGGGACAGGAACCATTTACTCGGTCATTACGGTCACCGCGGTCCTGACGGGTTTCACTTACGCTCTTGACGGAAACGGAGTCGGAATACCCACGAAATTTTGACTCCATGTGGCTTCTTTCAGCTTCAAGGTCCTTGAGAAATCTTTTGGTGAGGATTATTCATTCTCACTATTATGCTAGGTTTGGCCATTGGTTCTTACGGGACCAAAAGTATCGTGGCATCGTACGCGACATCATTTATTACGGGTTTTGCTTCCTTCGTTGTCTTTGTGTTTCCGCCGTCTGTAACCCTTCAATACTTCTGATCGGCAACCCTAGCCTTTAAATACATTTGTCGAAGTCTAAATAGGTAAGACAGTTTACTCAGAAAATGGCCTCATAAGTAAATGCACCTAATTAATCTCAGGTGAGCGATGGATTTCGGTCCGATGACTCTAATCAGATAACGATTTTTAGGGACATTATTCTGAAGTTGATAGTGCGGCGTCCCGGGATTTCGGTACTTGCCAAGGTTCCAACAATCCTGCTGCCATTTATTTAAACCGACTGATTTCATCGTCACTCTGGGACTCTGCTAGCGGCCTTCTTCTGAAGTGATCGATTTTTCTGGAGTTGTGGCCGTAGTGTTGGTTGCAGCAGCACACATGATCCATCAATCTGGCACTTATCTATTCCCGTTGCCCTTCACCCCTGCTCTGCGAAGCAGCTTACGAATCTGTACGACCGTTCCCCCGGCCACACCCTCGACGTAGGAGTTAATCATAGTTTCCTTGTTTTCTATCGTTTCTCTTGTTCTTTCACACAAGCTTCTCAGGTAAAGCCTTCTCGCCGCTCATCTGGCACAGTACTTCGTATCTCTCCACACGGATGTCATATTATCAATCAGGGTCTCAGGCCTGGCTACAGTCGTGACTCACCTCCATTTGTTACAGAAAGTCGGGTCACCTGGCCACAATTCTTGCGCTTTTGTTCCCCTGTAACGGGTTCTTACTGCTCAGGAGCAGTGGTCAGGCATCCATGCAACGCGTGCCCCAGGTTCATCAATGAGTGTCGATCAATGACACTTGCCAATTGCATCGATGTGAGATGTGTGACGAGTTTCGAGAGTGGTCGAGAACGTTCAGCTATAGTTCCAACTCTAAGTATCCTACTTCAGTATGGATTGGATCGATGTAAACGCCTGAAATGAAGAGCTTTGTCGGTCTCCTCTGATACCAAAGTCCGGCAAGTCCGTTAACGGGCGGCGATGAGGTTGATAAGATAAACCCGGCCAAGGGTGATCAATGATCCGGGCCCAAGGGGTTTACCGCCCGTCCCAATAACCAGACCACACTTCTTTATACGCGTCTCTGATTGACCTCTCGACGACGCCGTCCGTGGCCGTCACTCAGTGGAACAAGGGTGAAGAGTTAGTTAGTGAAATCCATCCTTCAGTGTAAGTTTTGTCCCAAACTTATAAGTGTTCTTGTAAAACGCGTGTACTGAACATGAGGCAGTTAGGACATAACCGTGGTCTTCTGGGCTCTCTTTCTGCGGGGTCTTGCCGCCCGCCAACTGCCGTGCATTTTCTGCTTTCCCGCTAGCTTCAATCGCCCATCAGTCGTCTTACCCGGCATCGCCCCATCCATTGCAGTTTCCAGGCTTCACGATCACTGTGTCAAGCCACGAGACCACTGTCCTGTTGTAGATGACAACGTTGGCATCTTCCACACCGTTACCATCACATAACATTATTAGGGCTGAATTAGAGCCAGATAAAGAGTGGAAGGATGCGCTACGAGCGAAGATCGAGGACGGTCTGACATCCATGGTCGACGACGCCAAGAAGAATTACCAGACAGAGCTCAGCAATGGGGTATTGTCTAACGCACGGCGCGAGGTTATCACTCGGGAATATAACGAGGCCATGAATAATATCAGAACTCTTGCACAAGACACCTTCGTGGTCGAATTGGAGCGCGAACGTCAAGAGCGCCGTTGGG
>JABAKA010000109.1:0-24108 GCA_018857285.1 Termitomyces sp. Mi166#008
CAGGGTCTTTGGAGTGGCATGCATCGGCGCTATGCCCTTGAGCGTGGCATTTCATGCACTTGATGGGACTACAAGATGTTGGTTTGGCAGTGGTAGTGGTGGAGTGGTTAGTCCCCATTGCTGTATCAGATGGGTCTATGGATTTGAGTATGTTGATGTGGTTACAAATCTTGATAATGTAATCCATGACGCTATCATAGTAATATCATGTTAAGATGAGAAGCACTGACGTGATAGCAACAATCAAATTCCATAGCTGAGTGATGGTAGTGGAGGTGACAATGTTGGTTCTAGTCAGCCGTTCGATCTCTTGCCAGGTAGTTTCAATATTGTGCTGGGACATCAAATCGGTTGGGCAGGGTTTATCTGGAAATGACAAAATGAAAATGCAGTGACCGGTCAATTAGACCAACCTAAGTGCGATCAGAGAGAGAGAGAATGACTTAGATTGAGTGGTGCGAGGACTTGGCGTATCTGTGGTATTTTCAGATGTTATGCTACTACAACTGGACCATACTTAAATACTAGCTAGAGTGCATGCCCATGTGATAAATCATATGTAAGTGGCTAAACTGCTATTGGCCAAAGGTGATTGCACAATACTGACGTGATATGTTGGAATAATCAACAAATACTTTTGTCAACTATCTCCACATCACTGGGAAGTTTTGCAGTGTTCAGAGCTGTTAAAACATCCAACTGAAGAGAGGCAGAGGACTGGACCATCTTTTGCTTCTTAGGCCTAGGAGTTAGAGCCAAAGGCATGCTCAGACCTGAATCAGAGACCACAGGAGGAGGTGTGCAGTGCACCGTAGATTGTTGTGGTGGTGGTGCAGGGAGCATCTGTAGTGCTAGGCCAGTGATGGTTGCCAGATTGCCAGTAATTTCAGTGAGTTCAGCCTGTTTCTTGATGACCTTGTCCAATATCTTGTCCATGGTGGCTTGCATCTTGGTCCTCTGGGCAGAGTCAGTGGCAAAGAGAAGGCCCACTCAAAGACTGTTGATCTAAGGATTCTAGGTCACTGATTTGTGAATGTAGCTCAATCTCCTGTTCTTGAATGAGCAAAGCATGCTGAGTGGCACCAATCTGCTGGTTGAGACTTGAGATGAAGTCAAAGATTTTTGCCTAATTGGAGACCATGTCTGCTTGTTGATTCTGCACCAATTGCATCTCATTGCACAATTCACAGACCTCACAAGTCAAAGATTGAACTGTACTCATTATAACTGAACTGTTAAGATTAAGTGCAACCTGCTCTCCCCCTCTTCAACAGAAGACCCACCTCCAGCTTCCAGGTCTAGTAAGTTCCTAAGGCTCTTGTGCTTCACTAGTGGCCACTGACCACTATTCTCATCCAGTATACCTATAATGTGCACATGTTGCACCATGTCCATCCTTACTGCACTATCATCAGACTGTCTCAAGCCCACTTATGCCATTGGTGCTTGCTCTGAATCAGTCTGATCCCATTCAGACCATTCATGTTGCATAGTTTAATATTGCATTGTATGCATTGACAACTGTTCTAACCTGGTCACACCAGAGTCTACTAATCACTCTGCACTAAACAGTGTGCTATGCACAGGCTCACTACTTTGGATGAGGCCAGTGAACTAGGTGGAATCACCAACCATCTGATAGTGTGCTATTATGGTGGGGGATGACATGGACCAAGAATGTATCTTCATTCTTCAGCAGTTCCTGAAAGGAACTGCATGGTCATGGTACTGTCATCATGTCTTGCAAAAATTCATGCTCAGCAGCATTGTATGTTTAAAGGAGTTTTGATAGGACTCTATAATTGCTTTGTCAATGCATCCACAATGCAAGAGGCAAGAGGTGTTCTGAACTACAGTCTACGATGCCAGAACTGATGTCCAGTCATTCTATGATGACCTTGTGAGCCATGCCCAGAATATAGCAGTGTATCTGGATGAGTACCCCATTAGAGAAGCTTTCTTCAATAGTAAACCTGTGAAGATATATAGATTGCTTATCTGTGATGATAATTTGTTGCAAGAGATCAACACAGCGACAGAGTTTTTGGCTCATGTCATTAGATATAAACAGTCTATTAAGGCTGCCACTCATTACAATCAGCACAGCTCTATAGTGGCAGAGATCTCAAATTTACAAGCCTTATCTTTCACTGAGGCTAGCAAGCCATGTGCATATAATGTGGATTTTGTGTGCGAGATTATGAATGTTGAGTTGAATCTTTGTTTGTAGTGAGAGAAAAAATGTTGGAGAGGTCAAAGATATTTCAGCACACAGAGATGGCAATGGCAAGAGGCCAAGAACCCTGCTGAAAGCTAGGTACAGCTCTCCTTCAGCTAAAGCCTTCTTACTAAAGATGTGTCACAAAAAGAAGAGGGAAAACAAAAATATGTAGATTTAGATGACTGGAGAGCAAGTTGTGTTGTTTAGCAAATTCTTCTTGTCATTTTTTGAAATAGCCAAAATGGTATTAGAAACAGTCAGATTGAGTCATTGCCAATAGACAAGGAGGTAGAGGAAAGTCCAGCCACTATGCCACATAATGGTTTCCAGTGGTACACCATCCATCAAGAGTTTAACAGAACCTCTGATATGGTAGCTGTGTCTGAGAACATTATGTATTCCCAATTTTGGAAAAGTGAGCTGTGGAGGCATGATCATAACCATTCAAAGCCAACCTGAAGTAACTGAAGTGAAAATATTCTTTGTGAGGGGATAGTGGGAACCATTGTCATTCTTGCTGCAAACAGAGATTCAACTCAGCATTCTTAATCTCATGCATGAGATCCACACTACAGCCTTATTGGCCTGCTAGGGCTGGGGCAAAATGCACAGTCTGTCATCACATGATGTGAGCTAACAGCTGGTGCTTAATGGAAACAGTTGTTCAACCTACAGAAACCCACTACAGAGTAGCAGGAATTTTCTATTTCATGTTTTCTGAGAAAAAATAAAACTTTTCCTTATTTCTGTTTGCTCAGGAGGAACAAAAAAAAATTGACAAAGAAAAATCTGAAGGAAACATATCAAAGATATCCCAAAAAGACATAAAGATACACAAAACATCCTTTTTAGATAACAATGAGAAACATCATTTATGTTTCTATTATCATTCTTAAGAACAATTCGGAGAAAAATTATTTATATACAAACACAAAACATTGACTGTTTCTCAATTTATTTTATGATTTTCAATTGAGGAAAACCTGTCAGAAATCACTCAACATGTTTCTAATAGATGTTGCTCAAAAAACCTTCCTGCAGTAGGTATATTAATCGATCGGTACTCAATCAAGCACCCCTCCAGTTGATGCTTCATGGTGGGCTCTACAAGCAGCAGCATCAGAAGGCGACATTCTTCTTTCATTGCATTGCAAAAGCAGCAAATGTACGATTGCAATGAGAAGCGTTGCTAGTCAAAACTCAATCTCAACCTGCTGACAGCCAAGTAAACCATATTTTGAGTGGCAATTCAATGGAACACACGCGTTTTCATAGAGGTCAAGATATGCCTGTCATCAATCTCTCGGCAAGCCACAACCAGAACCAATCCCGAATCTGGATCCACATTAAGAGCCTCCAAAAGATCCTAATTCCAATGTAGATGATGGTATAGGATATCCCTTGTCCTGGTTCCATTTGCTACTTATATTCTTTTGGATCGTGATGTGGGTGACACTTTGTCCTTCTCCAACGGTACCTGAAGGTTTAAAGCTGATGCGCATCTAGAACACACTCTCGTACATCTGCCGAAGATACTATCGCCACTATGGACCAGATTCCCAGCTGAATCAACCAAAATCGCCATTTTCGTCAACCACGGCTCCTATCATTGTCACTTTTTTCGAGGCAAAGCAAAATAAAGAGTGTTGTCAGACGATCCCATCAGGAAAACCCTGGCTTGGAGGAAGAAGTCCTGCTCACACTCCAATCTGCCACTTCTGTAAAGGCTGGACAATATGGCGGCTTAAAGCGAGAATATCGAACTCAAGAATATTGTATCTTTATGAGAAGCCCCAGCGTCCAACCAGAAGGATCTCATCTAACAATGAAGCAGTGATCTTAGCATATCTGTCTATATATTCGCTAGTTTCCATGACTTGAACTACATAAACTATAATCGAGCGTGTTTTAATTCAAATCCATTTCAAAATGATAGATATGTACGCATCCCTGTCCCACGATACTAGCCCATCTGCTCATTTGTTTGTGGACTTCAATAATGCAAGCGCCTCTGGAGAGCGGACTTGAATCGAGCATTGGAACGGAGCTGGTTGACTAATAAAGAGTACTATGACATCAATTTCTTTTTTGAGTGACAATACAAAGATATCTTCCTACCTCACAACCCCACTCATGGGCTTATATACCGGTCTGATCACATTTCCATCCTCGTCGACGGTTTCTGAAATGTCCAAGACAGCCAAAGACATCGCTGCTGTAATAAAGAGTGTCTCATCACCAAGGACACGGCCTTAACTCCACACTATCAAAGACTGAAGAATCTGCGATCGTACTCTAAAGGGACCCCACCTGGACATCTCCTACAAGAAGTTTGGATTGAGCCTGAGAACGTACAAATTTCCAGGAAGAGACAAACATACCGTCTTCCAAAGCCAAAAATGATGTCGTACACATCTCTTTCTGCTGCATGACCTTCGCTTGATATAAATCGTGAAGGATTGAACGTGTGGGGCTCGGCATAAGTTTCAGGGTCACGGAGCATGTTCCTGCCCGGCAACAAGCCCTTCAAGTCAAGGAATGGAGAAGAGTAGCAGTTACTTACCAAAGATTTGCGATTACAATTGATCCTTTGGGAATAAAATACCCATCATAAATATCATCTTCCATGACCATGTGGGGGAGACCTGATGTATCAAATGTAATGTAAGTTTCTTATACAGGAGTACTTAGACAACAATGTACCATTGGGAACCACAGTATGAAAACGATAAATCTCCCGACAAATAGCATTGATATAAGGTAGGTTGGGGCGGTCTTCAAATGTTGGGAACCTATCAATGCCCACTACTGCCTTGATTTCGGCGTGAGCCTTGATCTGCACCTCAGGATTCAAAGCCATCAAGCAAAAGAAGGCCTGAAGTGCCGATAGCCTCTGTTATGTAATGACCAGATGTTTTGTGAACATGACATTAGCAAACGTACTGTTGTAAAACCGCCGGCAGCTATGGAACTTGCGGTCCATTTGAGATCATGAATTTCACGTGGGTCCGAAGAGATTTCCGGCAAAAACGTCGAGAGAAAGCAGTGATGTTCTATCCCTCCTTCCTGCTGGATGGATGAGCGACTTTGATCACAACCGCGAAGCTCTGACAGACCAGTTGGCGTTTCATGTAATCAAATGGTTTTGTGACCATGTCTTCAAGGTTGCTACCCCATATTTTAGCTTGTAAGTGAAATCCGCCACCGGGAAACCATGATGGCAGATATTGAACTGCAGAATGTTCCTTCAGAAGTGATGTTGGTGAACAATCCAGCTCGCAGCACTTACGAGGAGGGAAAACGTCAACAGGGAAAGCCCCTGGTGCCGTGGCGACTGCGAATTGTGCCATACCATGATCAAGAAGATGGACGAATGGATCTTGTTTCTCGGTCACTTCATATCCATACACAATCCTCAGAGAAACTGCGCCAACATGCCTATTGATTGAAAGGTTAATCAGAGGTCAGGAACCGGCCAACTATTTCTGACTTCTTGATATATTGAATGAGATCCTCAGGATCCCTATAGATGCTATCCAAAAAGCTTCCTACCGCCTGAATTTCTGACTTGTGGAATGCCTTTGCATCAGCAGGAGTCCCAAATAGCTGATGGAATCTTTTACGATAGAGCTGGAACGTTTCACCGTACCGAACGAGTGGTAAGGCATGCTTCCAGCCGATTAGCTCACCACCCATGGGAAGTTGAGGTCGATCTGAATAGATGCTTCCTTTTTTATCCAGAATCCTTCGAGCTACTTTTACGGAGTTGATTATGATAATCGGCTGTCCAAAGATGGCCACAAATGATATAGGGCCTACAACGAGTGGACATCAATAGCGGTTCCTGTTTCAAGAGGCATACACACCGTATTGTTTGCCCCACTCAGCAAAAGTATGCCATGTCATCTCAGTTGGCATATTGAAGAGGTTGCCAACTATGGGCCAGCCCTTGGGTCCGGGGGGTAGGCCTGGCTTTAATTTCCGGAGGAAGCGCTGCACAACGAGAGACACGACAAAGACGAGGGACACGATAAGACTGGATTGCATGATTCTGAAAGGTAAACTGGATGGAGTGCAAAGCACAAAGCCTTTAGTGGGACTTCTCCGCGCTGGAGGGATATATGAAGGAATTGGGCATTATAGTTTTGCATAGCTCAGTATTGACAGATGGGTAATCGAAACAAGCGCTGTGTATTTCAGGACCGTGCAGCGTGAAAGCTCAGGATAGGGAATCGCATGATGCCAGAGGTGCTCCTGTCCAAAGGGCCGTCTTCTCGGACCCTATTATCATCCGGGAACGAGAGGATGAGTAGTAGCCGGTCAAATTTGCCAGTCATCGTTCCATTTGGGGAGACTTGATTTTTTCCTAGAAAAGGTATGCTACCCCAGGTAATTTCACTACGTGAGGGCAGTGTATACGGTCTACAAGTGATCAGCTTGATTGACTATCGATAGTAAGAGCGGATGTTGTTGGAAATCGCGGTAGGTCGACCGAACCTGATACTTATTTCATCGTCATCATGATAATTCTTAAGGTGTAAGGTATATAGCTCGAGAGAAGACCTCATGGGAGTGGCGTTTCTTTCGAAGCACCTTCGACTATCAGGTAGGAAATCACCTCTCACACAGATTTACACACTACGTAACAGATAGACAGAGTAAGCAGGGACAGAAATGACAAGTACACAGAGGATGGTGACCAGATTACTCTTTGTAGAACCGAGCTTGGATCGATCGATGCCTTTCCTCAACTTGGAAGCCGTTCAGGCAATCTACCGCCTCACGTCCATCGCCAATATTGACATAGTCAAGGACAAAGTTCGGGGCCCGACCGCTGGCATAGGGAGCACAGATATATATGAGCAAGTTGAAGCCAGAGTGAAGATGATTGATAAGCATACGATGCAAGGCCATTTGTCGTGGAGGGCATTGAAGCGATCGGTGATCAGGATCTGGTCGCCAGGTCAAATTGACTCCTGGAAATCAATGTCATAATATCATCCCAGTACACAGCCTATTACCGATCTGAACTCCTAGGATGTGTGGTGGGAAAGTGGTTGGAAAAGCTCACTAGTATGGCAGAAATGAAGTACTCCATCATTCCTGAAATCAACTTTCAGCAGATCCTAGAAACAGGGAATTACATGGGATTGTCTCTATCTTCATCGACGTAGCATAGGTTGTTACTTACGTGCTAACGGATTGGTGCTGTATGCAAAGGAGTCATGGGATTCCAAGTATGTTACGTTTCCATATGAGCAATTGCACAGTCTGGCGTGACCCATTACATGAGCTTGAACGTTTGAACTTGTAAGTAGGAGCGAAGATGTCAACGCGATTTCGGAAGTCGTTCCGGAACCGGACTGACCTTCGAGATCCTAACCGTGAGATCACCACGGCCAGCGCAGGCGAGGAGAAGAGAATCGTGAACAGAGATGTCAGGTACATGTCGGGGGCGAGCGATCCCAACGATGGATAAAGTTCGCACACCTTCAGCTTTATACGGGCTTTTCGGGTGAGATTTCGGGTCAAATGGTTGAGCCTTGACGCAAGCTTGATGTGCATGAAACGTGTCTCAGAACAGAAAACCCCAAATACTCATCGTCAAGATACTTTCTTGTCCGGCAAAACAACTTGGTTAGAGGAGATTCTTCCTGATTTTCTTCAATACCTCCTGATGATACGCAAGAGAAGACTCGATTTCAATCACCACAACCAAGCATGTCTTATTATTTGGTGCACAGAAGCAGACAGTTAGTATAGAGAATGGTCCGGAATTTCATCTGAGTCACGACTAACGTTCAACTAGTCGAGGACAAATTACTTCGAATTGGTGACGGACCTTGTGGGAACCGAGTGGACACAACAACTAATGGCCTTTCCCGCCTGGTGAAGATAGATATGTCTTGGTAGTGCTAGCATGCCTAGTTCACAGAACAAAGTTCGAGTTGAGCATTAGGCCTACGTTCGAGTTCGACCTTCGATGGCTATAAGATGTCGGAATGACCCTGCTTATATCAATGCAATAACTATTTACTACGCTGTAACACTTGACTAGTCACAGGAATGCTGGCGAAAAATTTTTATGCTACACAAGAAATACAATGATGTATGTCAGTAAAACAATACACACGTTAATACTCTCCATTGAAAACCGCCTGGTATTATGGTCTGATGGAGCTTTAAAGTGAGAGATAAGAAAATCGAGAATATTCAGAAATGTCTGGACTTACGCAACCGAGGCACTTGGTTCACCGAGCGTGCTACCGAAATGTTCATGCAGTGGGAGATGGTTGCCGTGAAACGATTAATTGATGAGAGTGAATCGCGTGAAAGTGATTTATGACTCAATAAACGAATACAACCCAGCGAATTTGTGTGAGAGGCAGAGAAGGAAGCTGCAGACGTCATACATGGAATGAATTTAGATTTTCCTAGTACAATGCGTAGATAGAAACACGACGTTTGAACACCCACTAAAAGATTCCAGTGAACAGGCGAGAGAACTCGTACTATGGCTTCTGCCTCTTTAGGCGCCGAATGCAGCGATGGCAGGGGCGAAATCATTATCGATCTCGGTCTGAAGTTCCTGAGCTGCCGGAACAACGCTCGCCTGGTCGTCATCAGTTCTTCTGTTGTCGAAAGGATTGAGCAAAGGGCGCACCGGAGAACAGTTAATAAACGCAGCCGCCAAAGCGTCGGTGGAGGCCTTGAGTTGCGCAAGGTCCTGTTGGACAAGGGCAGGAACGCCTCCGAGAGGAAGAGCCTGGAATGCAGCCTTGCGTGCGACTATGTCCGACGTCGCCTTCGCGATATTGGGCTCCAGAGCCTGAATATCAGCGAGAATAGCCTGGCCATCACTATCGGAGACTGGACAAGCGGCACCCTTGAATTGGATAACAATTAGAAAACGAAGGAAAGAGGACCTAGGATAACTACCGGCCTTAACGTCATTTGTAGTAGCGACAATGGCGTTATTGAGATTGATGGCGTCAGTATGAATTATCTATATTTCAAGGATGGGAGACGAGATAATATGCAGTTTTAGGAAGTAACGCATACCAGAGCCCCAGTGAGTGTTCCACCAGAGGTGGGGAAGTTATCGATCGCGGTTACGAGGGAGGACAGGTTGGGCGCAATGTTATTGTTAATGTCGGTCTCAATTTGAGCGACTGATGTCTGAGCAAACGAGGAAACAGCAAGGGAGGCAAGGACGACGAGACTCTTGAATTGCATAGCGAAAATATCAAACTAGAAAGTTCGTGATAATTTTCAAGGGAAGTCCTACCACCCATTTTATAGAAAGTCACAGGCCTGATATCCCTCCGACGTCTTCCGTCTTCTCTCGTGACGGATGCTATTCCTCATCGTTAGGGAAATTGTTTCGGTGACCACGGGACCGTGACACTATGATTGATGACAGAAGCATTCAGTGCAGTGGAGCTCACGAGTTCTATCCCAGACAGCAAGTCATTTCTCGAAAATCTTCTTTGACAGGTTGCACGTTGCGACAAAAACAGATGGGAGAGTCAGCTGTGAGCCTCGCTTGATGAAAACCTTGTTATACATACGTTTCGATTCTTAAATCTACCCCACATGTTCCTCGACTTGTGTCAATTTACCCCGCGTCGATTTTTCGCATGACAATGCGGCCTGGAATGGAAAATAAAGCTTGTCAATGAGGCAGTCTTAGAGCGACCTGTCAAAACCAGGTAACAACTAACAACCACTCAAACTGCGGTTCCAGGGTGGTAACGGACAATTAGACATTCTCCCTTGATGACTATCTGATCATGAGACCCTTGCATGTGCTTTTGCAAACAGCGGGAGCTGAAGGTGTGATCCAGCGCCCAGGAATGTGATATAACTTGCGCCGTCCTTGTAGATCATCTGAACGTGGATGTCGAGCCCGTGTTGTTATTACGAATTTAGAAAGGGTTGGGGAAAAGGAGCCAGGCGGCGATCGAAGGAGAAGACCTTTCGTGTGAGTGATCTGTTGCCATGAGAAATTTTTGTTGATGCTTGAGAACACATGATCCGTAATTCGAAGAGCTCTATTCCCCGAACGTACCGAAATAGCTCCAGGCATGGAACATATTCAGTGTCATAGAGGAAATGGTGTTATACTCCCAAGAGCTATGTAAGTTGTCAGTCAATCACATAACGCACGCCGCTTTGACGAACCAAGGTCCGCAAAGGATATTCTGAAGATTTTACACGTTGTTTGGTTGTACCTTAACGCCATAATGTCTGACTGTGAAGGATATTCATGTGAATACTGATGTCCGTCTAGGTACCACGCAATGGATCCTACTTGGTAGAAATTACGAACTGAAGGTGCAACTCAAATGTCTGGGCACTTCTCTTCGGAACCCTGGGAGATTCGGCAGGTGAAGCACAAGGTCATTGTCATCCGTTGCTGTCGAAAAATATTATTAATGGGCGGGATTTACTGTTGTAGGAAACAAAGAGAGGAAACAAACTCGACTGGTAACGAGTCCACTATTCGGACACCGTAATCAAAGTTGAGAAATCATAGTTTTCTTGGCATTGCCAGTGGGAATATTGCAACTATGTCGAGTAATACATTTGGCTATCCTCTAGAAAATCGGTTGTCGAGTTACCAATGAAGCATATATCGAGAAGTATATGAAGAAAGCGAGGTTGAAATTGAAAGAGAACGTCTGAGGTGATGACATATCAGGCGCACGCGAACATGTGCTCCGGCTGTTTCCGGATCAAATCGTTGACTGATCCTAGGCCTAGCCAGGGTCAGATCGCACTTTTCAGGTTGGTTTCCAATGCTTCATCAAAGAACTTCTCGCTCCTTGTTATGGAGGATTTTGTTTTCGCAAGGTTTGCATCCTTAAATACATGGTGATTATTTTCTCAACAGGCAGACAGACCCGTCCTTTACGGAACCAACTGTGACCTTGACTCAGAGATAACATTTTCGAAAGCTGTCGACGTTATACATCAAATAGGTTTGATATTCTCAATGCCTTGAATAAAGTACAATATTCCAATATTCCAACCACGCCTCCAGTGGACGAAGATACTCCGCATCATAGCTCCTTCGTTACTTTAAGGCAGCCATGACTTTGGCGAACTCAGCATCAATCTCGGATTGGAGTTGCTTAGCTCCCGGAACGACGTTCGGCTGTTCGACATTAATCTTCTGTCCTGGAAGGATACAATGAGGAACGTACAGGGACACAGGCAATGAACGCGGCTGTCAAAGTATTGGTGGTTCCGCTCAGACTTGTAAAGTTCTGCTGGACAAGGGCAGGGACATCGATAATAGGAAGTCCCACGATGGAGTACTTGCGTGTGATAATATCCGCCGAGGCCTTCTTGATATTGGGCACCAGAGTCCGAAAGAGAGTGAGAATATCCTGACCATCACTGGCAGAGACTGGAGAAGTGGCGCTCTTTGAGTCAGGATAAGAATTATAATATAAAGTCATGTGAAGCCAGAGATAGCTACCAACTTTAATATCATTTGTGGTAGCGACGAGGACGTTTTGGAGATTTGAGGAAGCGATATAAAGGGCCTGTATGAAAAACAAGTATTTGAATTAGGATGAGGAACGTCGTCCATACATAACCTTAGTAGGTGATACAGACCCGAGCCTGATCAAAACTTCCGTTGGAGATGGGGAAGGCACCGATTGTGGTAAGAAAATTAGACAAGGCGGGCGCGATTTTATTGGTGATGTCATTCTTGATATCGGAGGCGGTTACCTGGGTGGACGGGGCAACGACAAGGGAGGCAAGGCTGCCGATGTTCATGGTGAAAGACTAGAAGCTCGTAGTAATTTTCAAGGGGAATCCTAATTCCACTTTATATGTCCCAAGCGGAAATAAGCCGTGGCTGCAGCATGGAGGCTGTTTGACCTTGAGTGAAGCTTACTGAAAGCGGTTCATAGTTCATCCTGATAAACGAGTTCTAATTACACCACGATAACATACGGCCTGCTTCAAGCCACAAGATGATGCTGCTCTGACATCTGGACATCTGGAAAATCCCCAGATCTAGGATCTAATGATTCAAGATCCCACTGTCTCAGTTGTCGGCTCCGCTGAACCCTCTTCTTCATCGTCTAAACAGCAACATTGCGATGGGTGAGCAGTCTTTCGGCGCATCCGTCTGTCGTCGTGGCTCCCCTTGTAGCTAAATAACCCAGACAGATATGTAGAATAATAAGGTAACGTCTCAATATAGGTCCTAATCGATGACACCATGGACACTGCTTATTTCACTCAGAGAGGACACAGATCATGATCATGGAGGAAAGTCTCTGAATCTGTCAAAATCGGTATCGTAGTCCACCATTGATGACATTGAAAGGTTTAACTGCATGTCATACGTTCCAGTCTTCTTGCGAATAGCGTACAGAATACTCAGTAACCCACTGGAAGACAGACGAATGTGAATCATCGAACGATTTGATATAAATGGGGGATAGAGACGAGAATGGAGATATCTTTCATTCATAAGTGAACGAGACGAAGATGAAACGTTCTAGAGACGGTTAGTGAAGACCTGAAAAAGTTGCCATTCTAACACAGCTTTGTCATCTTGCTTAGAATGTCCAGTTCGCTAAACTTTTCGCGTAAAGCTTCAAAAGCACTATCTGTGATTCTTAAAGTGTATTTCTCTCTCAAAAAAGTTCTCTCCCATGGTGGAAGACAGTGACGAGCCATATGTATCCAAAGTTTCTCCCCAAGAATTGAAACAATTCTAGAACAGTGAGAAAATGGCGACTGAAGGAGCAACGAACTGGTAGTGCGGCTTAGAACAACATCAGGGGAGTGTAAAACAAAGTCCACAAGATATTGACGAGCCATATTGACTCAAGACTTTTCGGCAAGAACCTAAGTAAGGATGGTCCATTCCAGGTTAATCAGAAACTGAATATTGACAGAACGAGAGAAAAAGAGTATTCAAGGTCGGAGATACAGACGGATATTAATTGTCGTTGCATCATGATTATCGGCTGGAAATTACAGACCAGGATACCCATACACTCACCCCCGTACGGTGTGTCACTTCCATAAGTAGTTCCACCGGTGTGTATTTCCAAGAGGAGAAAAGACCGTACATAGAAACGTTTCCAAGATCAGAAAAGTGTCATGAGCATTTGATCATCAAACAAAGGAGGTTTAATGGCAATTGGCTGGTGGGCGGTAGAGTGCAAGAAGTGAGGAAGCAACAGAGATCAAGACACTAATTCTCTTAGGTTAAGCACATTGTAGGGTATTCGATCTTGCCTAACGGGGCATGAGATGCAATATCACGTTAGGAGAATCCACTGTCCTCCATATTGTGGAAGCTCCGGTGCTTTCAAGACGGAACTAATCGTGCATTCGAATTGCAGGAAGATGGAGCGATGTAAAAATGCGTCAAGGCTACGTTGTCAGAGAAATGTGCATATCAGTTGTGTGAGAGAGTTGAGGTGAAGAAGCCCAACGATCGGCACAACAAAGGGCAAGGTGCTCTGATAAGCTTACTTAAGAAGGTGGTCGGCGAGGCGTAACAAGGAAAAGAATCCTCCAAGCCAGGCACTAGCTCCCTAAGGCAACGTACAAAATATGAGCTGTCCCCCTGCGGGGGCGCGCGTTCGATGATCCAGGTTGTCATAATCACTTATCCCAATTCCCCGCCAGCAAATTGAGTTAAGAGAGAATGCTGACGGTGTAAGTAGTGTGAAAGGATAAAAATTAGAGTTATGAAGCTACGAGCATCGAGCGGGTAAGTATGTGGCATACGAAATAATCAAGAGGTATTATACTCCAATCAGGCAGGTATATGCGTGCGTACAAATGAGATAAAAGGTAGGTAACTAACGCGTGCACAAGTATTTTGTTATCAGGTTCTCGAGCAACATCGGCGGGGGGATCTTCGTCATTTCTTCTGTTTCATTTGGATGACGCCCAAAACAATGAGTGTATCTGCCCAACGCAGGCTCGTCTATGTCGAACGAAGCCACGATAAACTGCGCTTTCTCTTTGTCGAGTTTCGTCTGTTCAAGACTATAAATTGATAAGAGGTTTTTACACATTGGTGAAAGATAGTAATAAGCGAAGGACAACATATACGTACATGCACATTTGACAGACCAAACGGTTATAACGTTCCTTGAAAACCATGTCTAAATGATCTTCAGTGAGAGTATGAGAAGACATCTTAGTTTCGGACAGAACGGCCGTCTTTGTCCCATCGTGGACCTCGATAGATCGCAAATGAGGATCCGCCTTCGCCGTGATGAACGAATCGCTGTCGCAGCGCTTGAGGACTAGCGAAGTGATCGACATATCTGGGTTTGGTAATAAAGCCGTCGGCGACGAAGAGCCCGGCTCGGGATGTAAATGCATGGATTTGAGAGCGTTCTCGATGGACTTGACGGGGCTTAGAGGAAGAAAATTCGGTGAAGGAGGAGTTGAGTTGGGTGGAGAACTTGGGGGAGAGGAGCCATTCCAATAAAACGAATCCAGCTCGGAGCGAGGTAAGGGGGAAGGAGGACCTGAGGTAGATGGAGAACTATCAGGAGAGGAGCCGTTCCAGCGAGCCAAATCTAGCTTCAAGAGAGGCAGAGGCCTGTGAAGGGTACGGTGGATAGACATTATAGTTGGATTAGATCGTTGATGAAATCTTGGGGTTCTGGATGAGGTAACTGATTAGCACAGAGGGGGGAGCCTGTGTGAACCTTATATGAGAGAACGTTGGTTGTGGACTAGGCAATGTCTAATGCAGACGCACAGGCAATGAGCGCTTTGATACACGGTTGGAGAGTTCATAAAAGGGTTGATCATATCGGGGATATAACGGCAGAACAATAGCTAGCAGTACAGAGGAAGCAAAATGCAACTGCGGTATCGAGGGGATGGACCTACGCAGTCGGCCGTTCTGGTATACCGAGCACCACAATTAAAATGAATGCATTGCCTCCCCCAACACCACATCAATTCCTCTGGGAAACGACATCCTCAAAAGAGAGAAAAGATCTCGCCCTGGCTTTCCTGATTTTCTGAAGCTTAAGTTTTCTATCATCGCGGATGATTGAGTTGTATGCGTACTTACCCCACCGGCGATACGCGCGCATTGAGCCCAGCCATCTCCGAAGCTGAGAAGTTATCTTCAATATGAGCGGTATGGCCGAACGTAAACCAGTGCATTATTGTTCTGCGTCAATAATTATAGTGATCGAGACGGTTATTGACATCCGTGATCGATGAGGAAAACACCGGCCGAGCCAAGGGTCCGATGGAGGTCCGAACAGTCGTCGTTGCACGTGACTTGGTCTTTGGGGTCCAACTCGTCTCTTCTGGCGCATCGTCTGTGGTGTCCAGCGTAGATGATGACCGCCGACATTTTCATGGGTGCAGCTGAGGTTACGGCACTCCACGTCGTACCCTCTATACCTTGACCACGCTCAGCCCGGTGTCTCCTTCATCCACACCACGTGCCTCCGTCATCGCCCTCCAACCTGCAAGACTCCATCCTCGCCATTTGCATCGCCTTCCGCTTCCACCGGCACCGGCTTGGCCTCTTCGTCATCCTATCTTGGTACTCTACCTCGGGAAGGACGGCTATTGAGAGGGGATAGAGACCTCGATGTGCTGCCCGAGCTCTTAGTGAGGAAATAGACTGTACTGGGTAGTTCTATTCTATCTGACCCCATTATGTCGCCCCGTTCATCTTTCAACATTTAATAATAGGTCCGAACTTGTGTTAAGTTCCCTAAGGTTTGATAACCTTGGCTCAGGTGAAACACACTCAACGGTACAGTGTAAATCTAATGCTTTCATCATATGCTGCAACGAGGTTTTTGGTATCGATTATCCTTCCAGGCCCTGTGGATAATGCCTACTTACTCGTACGGACTCAGCGATATTGAACAGATGCAATCACGCTGGTCTGCTTGTCTGAGAATCGAGTCATGACCATACTTGTTGCCCCAGCATTTCCGAAGTAAGTAGTCGTCTCTGCCTTCCAATCGAAAATTTATGCACACGCCTCGGAGGGACTGTGCCGAAACGTCGTCTGGAATCGGTCTTTGTCTATTGGTCGCTCGCGGCGGGTCAGCTGAGTCGTGGTGCAGTCAGCAGGTGGCCACATCGTGAGATTGATATAGACGGTTGGTAAACGCCTAGACATGTGAGGTCGGCTGTCTACTCAATCCATACTCAGGCTGTGACGGTTAAAGGGATCAGTCAGAGAGAAGGAATTTTATGTACCATCATAAGTATGTCCACAATAGGTTGCCCATATCTTTGAGGATTTACCATTCCTCAAGTGCCATCGCGTATAGCCACATAAGGATGGTCAGAATTGACAAAAGATTCAGACCGGAGAAAACGCTGCTCTCGATTGAGGTTAGACACTCGTGTGTTGCATTGTAGATGGTTTTAGACCATGGCTTTAGTACTGAAAACGCATCGTGAACGCTCAGCTGACACTGGAAACTTAGCAACTGTTGCACATATGTTACGCAGGTTCATACAGACTACCAGTTCCAGACCGTCAACTCAAATTTCTGACAATCGAGCGCTCAAATCTATGACCCCAAATCAAACGGCAGTAATCTCGATAACTTGGATTGATTCGTACTTCTGTGACTTCAAGGACAGGAATGAGTCTCAAGGGGACAAGTGACGAGGGCAAGGGTTCTGAGGGAGGGAGAATGGCGTGGATGATAACTTAGCGGAGATATAGGGAAGTGGAGCAATTCTGATTCCTGGAATGCTCTATGTATACCTATGGGCCAGTCCTCTCCATATGACCATATTCATCTTGGAAGAAGAAAGAATCTTCGGGTAGCTGTATTCACGAGGAAGTAAATGCTGAGCAGTAAAGTAGAGGGAGGAACACCAAGTGTAGACGCGGACGGCTTATCGTTGGCAGGCCCGTCGAGCGGATTGAACGTTCGATCTCGGAAAAAGATGTAACAGTCGAAAGGCGGTGGAATCGGGAGAATTGGACACTCGGAGGTATGGATTTTCGCAGAGGAGATATGCAAAGCTGAAGGTGCCCGTTCTTGGAGATTTTTAGGGGCTGGGACGGGGAGCACGAGTTCGGTGAGGTAGGAAGTCCTTAAATTCATGATGGAGTAACATCTCGTGCCCGCGCACCTCTCAAGTAGCCATCTGATTCCTGAGAATCCGAGAATAGAACACCCGGAACGGGGATATTCCCGACATAAAGAACAGACGCGAAATGGGCGAGTGACGGGCGGGGTGGGGATAGTCGATCGAGGAAGTGTGAAAGTGTGGAAGCATAGAAGATGGAGGTTGTGGCTCGTGCTCATCGTCATGGTCGAATAACGAGTGTTGACAATGGGTAGTTAAGGGGGTTGCTGCAGGAATATGTTGAGGCAAGTTGAGTTTGTCGAGCAAGCCCTATGCCTGCACCAAGGGAGGCCCGATGTTGAGGGTAACGAGCACAAGAAGGCACTATGGACACTAGCTCGAGATCCTTCCTGAACTACCTCTTGTGTGACTACTTTGGACTGTTGGTACTCGTGATAAGAAACTTCGACCACACAGTAACCCCCCTCTGGAAGGTTTCTATAGAGCTCATATCGGATACAATGGATGGCGAGTTCGAAGTAAGTAAATGATAATTGACAAACCGGAGCCAAATGTGACAGCATATATCAACCACCTACGAGTTAAAAAATTGGATTCTGATCTAAGAATGGCTGCCCCTAAACATGCCTCATATGCCGGCTTCCAAGTTAGCCTAAAGCTTAAGGAAGTTCCGGTCACGGAGTCCTCTATGCCGTATAGAACCGTGGATCATGTCTATAGACGGAGTCGTAGGACCATGTTTTTTATGACCAGTCTGGAAACTATGAATACTTTTACATCACATTTCCAGCATTGTACATTTGTTGGTTATATGGCAAAAGTGAGGTTGCGCAAAGAGTATATCAAAACACTTAGCTAGACATAAATGAGTATACAGGTTGTCGTCTTCCATACGTACCGTCAAGGATTTCAAGCTTATATGCCCATGATGCAAGCTGCTAACAGTTACCGTAATGGTCCGTCCGGGTTGAATCTATGCCTTGTGCCATATACCAACCAATGCAGAATATCCCTATACATTCTTTTCTTGCCTCAGAAGCCGCATCTGTTATGCTCCGTAAGCTTCTCACCATATTCGCATGCCATTCAACCCGTCATCCCTAGTACTTGGGGTTACTGGGAATAGGAAACAAGAAATCCGCCCGGTTATAAAGGCTTGAATCCATGGAATACCCTCATCGTCTCTCATCCCAGATTTGAGCCTACTTAGTACAATGTTGAAATTCAACGTTCTTAGCGTTCTCCTTGCGACTTCTGCTTTTGCCACACCGTTGAAGACTGGGTATGTTCCTTCTCACACTTGTCGTTTGTTTCAACATGACTGATGGTACACCTCAGGTTCCAGTGCGGGTCTATCACTCATCCAGATGGGGCCGCGGCTGCTCAGCAGCGCATCTCTGCAAGCTCCGTAAATGGTACTCAAGTTCTGAAAGCGCAAGCCGCCTTTACCGTCCCTGCAAGTCATGGACTTTCTGTCGGTATCAAGCTCACTGATAGCTGAGGCTCATTTCAGGTTATCTGGAACGTCTTCTATGACCGAGACAACCCCAGAGATGGAAATATTTCGTAGGAATTACGACCTACCTATTATCTGGATATTCTCAATTATTTCTGTATAGAGACGCCGTGATTACCCAACAGATCAAGGTCATGAACACGTACTTCCAACAAATACGTCTATCCTTCGTTGTCAACGGTGTTCGTCGCATCGGAGTCGCCCACAATGTGGTACATGGTGCCGCAGGTGGTAATGCGGTCGAGCAGCAGCTGAAGGCATATCGCCAGGGTGATGCCAAGACCCTCAACATCTACACGGTCGGGTACGTCTACATGAGTATGGTTGCTTTTCTTGTGTGACATTGCATACAGAAAAACCCCTTACTTGTCATATGCCGGATGGTCTTCCTACCCTTGGGACTATCAGAACAGTCCAATGAATGATGGTATCGTCATTGATTACGATACTCTCCCTGGTGGTGCATACCTAGGTATGAACACAGGAAAGGAAAGTGGACAGTTGTACATTACATTCCTTCAAAGTTTTGATGTTTCTTTCTCCAGTACATGGTGCATGAAGTTGGACACTGGGTTGGCCTCCTCCATACTTTCGAAGGTGGCTGCAATGGAGGTGATTATGTAGATGATACTCCTGCTGAGGCAAGTCCTGCATCAGACTGTCCTGTCGGCAGGGACACATGCTCCGCTCCTGGTGCAGATCCTATCGGTAAGTCCAACCCACCTCATGCTTAGAGGTTTTCTGACAGAACGCACTGTCAGATAACATGATGGATTACAGCAACGATGCATGCAGAACCCGTTTCACGCCTGGCCAGTACAGCCGTTCGGCCCAGATGCTCTACAATTACCGTGGAATCAACTTGTATTGAGCGCTTCAGCTGAGACTTAGGCTGATGTGTATTCACTCGATATGAATGGTTGATTGTATATAAGTATGGAATGATCACAGACATACTTTTGTCCTTGCAATAATTCATGAGTCAACAAATTGCCCGTTATTTAAAAAGGATGAATGATCATAGAGGGTTGAGACTTATGGCAATTACAACCCTGTATGTATATAGAGGCATATGTGGTGGATGCATTGATGGATGAATCTTTCAAGATTAAATCAATTCCAGGGTGTCGTACATGTCATCAAGGTGACAGTTTCGCGGCATGTTGGGCTCAAATGAGAGTTGACTGCGTCAAGTATCCAAAAACTACATTCCTCAAGTGTACTCACATGTGTGGACATTTGGCCCAAGACAAAAAGACATCTCTATATGCAGCTATGTGCAACTAGCTAGTAGGGGACATACATTATCGTTCAGGACCAGCTGCTTTGTGGGTCACAATTAAGAGCAAGTAGAGTCGTGCGACAACATGGACATATGGGTAAGAGTCGGAGACACACAGGATATGCAGATGAGAAGAAACAGTTGAAGGAAGCCCAGAATCAACTTGAACGATGTCAGATCACCAGACTGAGTTGGATTGGTGAGTCTCCCTACAATGGTTAAACATATTGTCAGACTTATGCTGGTATATTTTTTTACTATCTGACTTTGGCTGACTCAAAATGCCTAAAAATGAAATCAAGAGATCTCGCATCTATAATGCAATTACTGGTGGTGTTGATGGCATTCTTGGAGAGTCTTATAATGTGATATGCAGGGACGGTGAATTGTATGTTCTGCTATATGTAAGCTGTTGACAAATTACATGGCAGTAAAATTTCAACATCTCAACCAGTACTGGATCTCACATGTATCTGAGTTTTTTCACAAACTCATGCAGTTCATTGGAAACTATGATTTGGGTTGGCTCCTTGATAATTATTGATTTCAACATTTTTGACTTTGACGTGCTTATACCCTATCAAAGCCCTTCTAATTCAATTCATAAGCCATGGCATATGGCCCCAAATCCATTGCTTGACACTGGCAGGATCTCAATTCGACATCTCGCTGGACAAAGGCATGGAAGTGCAGCTCGATCAAGATTAGCAAGGTGTTGCAAATGAGAACATTCCAAGGATCAGACCATGCATAGAGACATCTGTTCTTTAAAGCTTCAGTACTGGTGAGTAGCTCAAGTTCTTATCATCAAATAATATTTACAGGATTGAATAAATTTTGCAGCCTGTATGATGAACTTCTGAGCTTGACATCCTTCTAGAGCTACCTCTTGTGCACGAGTACTTTACACTGCTAGCAATCATTGACAGAAACTCCGAACCTACAGTAATCCACCTCAAGAAGGTTTCTACAGAGCCGAAATCAGATACAACAAATGCCACGTTCAAACTAAGTAAATGATAATTGTCAAGTCAAAGATGAGCTAAACATGAAAGCAAATCTCAGCCACATGTGAGTTTAAAATTTGCATTCTGATCTAAGAAAGCTGCCTTCAGCTTGCTTTGAGGCCATGTGCATGTAGGTAGCTGTTTAAAATGTTCCAGCGGTGTGGTATTGATTTAGATTTTACACTATCGCAGTCAGCAAGTCCTTGCTCACCTTTTTGACTTCCTCAATTACCTTGTGACATGCAGACTCAAATGAACTCCTATCCACTCATGCAATGTTCACCAAGCTCAGTGTCATCTATCCTCCCAAATGATGTTCAGACACTCTCATGCTACAACTGCACTTTAATACCTTTGTGAGGCTCTTTACATAGCTGTACTGATGTCAATGGCAAACTGCCCTGCTGGCCTGCTAGTATGCCCTGATGTTTTTCATGCAAATGGGCCATTGGCTTAGAAACTGGGAATGCATATGGAATATTGAACTATGGTTGACTTTCACCTGATCTTCCCCACCACTATTTCTTTGTCCATCTGCCCACCCCTATTGAAGGAATATAAGTGTGAAAGCAAGCACTCTGGGTATGCTCCTACCTTGTTTCCATGATCCTCATTGACACGACATCCAGGATCCTTGGTGGCAAGAATGTTACCAGTTCAGCATTGTAATTTTTTTAATGAATGGAGAAGGAATGTACAAGAAGGATTCAATTTAACTTGAGTTTGTCCTGTCAGGCCTGAAATGGCTGCCATGATGGATGGTGATCATGATTAGCTTGGTATTCACTAATTACATTTGTGTTCAAAATAATACTCACTAAGGATGTGCTGCCAGTGTGTTCACATGCTGTATTCTATCTAGATTCTAGGGAGTGCTCAGAGAACCATCAAGAAATGCAAATGTATCCAATCATGTTTCCTCTGGCATCATGCATCAATGCATTCCATCTGAGCAACATGTTAGTATGCCAATAACAATGAGCACCATCAACCTCAACATCATTGTCTCCTTGCTCATTATCTCTGCCACTGCTGTTCATATATCTTCCTTTATCTATTTGTTCTACTCTGACATTGGACTCTCCATTGTTCTCCATCACATATATATTATGAGCACCTACTTCACTACATCCTCAGTCAACTTACATTGAACTGAGGGTGAGTTGCTACTGTACATACAAGTTTGAGCCCACATACTGACATAACCTACACAGATATTTACTTGCCATCATATCAGGTACAGTAGCCACCATAGCCAGCTTACATTGAATTGAGGATATTTACTTGCCATCATATCAGGTGTGACAGTAAGAATTCTAACAGGTTATAGGACTTTGTTGTTGCACTCTTTGAAAGTAATGACATTTAGAAACCTATTGCTGCACCTCTCTCTTTTTTTGACTCTTCACATCAATCACCCCTTGGCAAACTCAGACTCTGAACTGATTGATTGATCTTATGAGCACATTCATTGTACTCTCACATAATTGACTCTCTTTGTCTACTCTTGCACTTGTGACATGGGATCTGTCTCCCCCCCAAACTCACCTACCATCACTCCCCTACAACATCAATGTCTACTGATGCTGCCTACTCATACATTTGCCTTGCAATGCTCAATGCTTACTGGCTGGCTACCAAACCCCTCTTTCATTGTGCCACCAGCAAATTTGTGAAGTGGTCAATGAAACTCAAGATATTCCTCCAGCAGAGTGGGCTGGACTGATACATCTTTGCATTGGAAAAGGACCCTGATTGTCTGATCACCCAGCCCAATCAGATCTCTGAGCCTAACACACATGCCCACTGGCTGTTCAACAATGACCTCATCATTAGTGTCATCTGCACAGCCATGTCTGAAGCTGAGCAGGAAGGACTAGAAACAGATGGGATGGCCAAGGAGTGTTATGATGCTCTGAAGGCTTGAGCACAGCATGAGGGACTTGTCAAGCAAGTGGCACTCATTTGTCAAGCCCTCTCAACCTATGCACCCATTTCTGAGCCTATAGACACCACTGCCTGCAAGATCTGTGAACTTGTCAATCATGCTTTTGCCATTGGGGCCATTAATAAAGACCTCCTCACATCTATTGCACTATGCAACTGTATCAATAACAAGTCATTTGTATCAATCCAAACACAGGTTTTATGAGGACTCACTGACTCTACCAAGGACAACTTCTACACCTTGGCACACATATGAAAACTCTTCCAGACTGTTGACAGCCTTGCAACACTCACAAAACCCTTCTCCCTTGACACTGCTCTTGCTGCACAGAACTTAAAGGGACATGTGCACAACCACAGACCTGGCTTTCCATGCTGCAAAATCTGTTATGCTCTAGGCCTTCCCTGCCATAGCCATACTAAGAAATGGTGTGTTAGGCCAGGAGGAGGGATGGCCAGAAAGACCATTGAGGAGTCAGAAACCATGCAGAGAGCCACATGAGAAGGAGAAAAGGGATCTGGCACAAAGACAGGAGAAGGCACAGGCAGTAATACTGTAAAGAACAGCATTGCTGTCAAAGGATTAGATGGACAGGCCTACCTTGTTGATATGACACACCTACAAAAAATTCAGATTGAGACCTTCAAAGCCAACACAAACCTACCAAATTTGCAGGGATTGCTTCATCCACTCCCAACAACTCCACCAACTTCTTTGAATATGAGAGACTCATGGCTGTTGAGGACGACATCAATGACTATGGTTGTAAGGGGACAGCTAACCATAGAATTCCAACTAAGAGGTGGGCCAAGCAAGGCCTAGACAGACAACAAGCGAATGACAAGCAAGCCACAAAGGTGGGCCAGAGGTAAGTGAGAAGTAAGCAAGGACACAAGAGAGCACCAATGACAGAAGGGATGTCACTGGCAGCCTTACAGTCAGTTTACTGAATAGGCCTGGGAAACACTGCTATTGTTAAGCCTGAGGATGTTCCATCCTGCAGGCTTCCTTATATACTACATCTCTGGTACCTATGACTAA
>JABAKA010000110.1:0-24016 GCA_018857285.1 Termitomyces sp. Mi166#008
ACTTTATAGGTCGCTCACTGGAAGAAGTCGCTGTTGAAGTCCTCGTCTTTGGACCACCCTGCCACGGCATAAATCAAGGTATTCGCATAGACCAATTCCTCGATCTTTCTCTCGGCCTCCTGAGGGTCATCCTGGTTGAATGTCCACATCCGTACATATTCAATAATTGCATCTCCGTACTTGCTCGTGATATTCGAGTAGACGACGGCGTAATCCTCAGCGGGTGGGATCGCATCGAAGCGGGAGTCCTTCAGAATTCTTGCGAGTATTGTCAATGCGTGCACGTTCATCTTCGGTGCAGGTGCTGCATTCCCTCGGCCCAAGAAGCGCGATGTGAGGGATGTGACGGGTGTTTGGTTCGCATCCGTCCAGAATGAGACGGGGATAACGGCCGATGAGCTCTTGAGATGCACAGAGGCCCAAGCAAGACCTCGAGGAGAGACTAGGTGAAACTTTCAAATTTTTGGAGAGGATGGTCTTACCCTCAGCCACTAGTCCAGGTACATTGAACTCAAGACCACACCCAACTTCGATCATGCTGTGGATAATCCCATCCATCAATCTATTGAGCATCTCTGGGTTTTCGCCTTCCTTCTTTCCAACAATAAAATTCGCTTTCTCTGAGACGACATATTCCTCCACGGCGCTTGCAACACCTTGCTTCTTCACGATTTCGGTGAAGAAGTCTAGATATGCGCTGTAATATCTATGATCATCGCAGCTGTCAGTACTTTGATCGACGCTCTGTGAAGTCAAGACTTACTCATCATCGCCGAGATGCTCGTTCAAGTTTGCCGCTGTGATCTTCTCGGGCGCGTTGATCCTAGGCATCAGATACTTGCAATCGTGGTCGTACGCGGCCTGGATTATCTCCTCGTCGGCTCCCAACGCCCACAGTGCTAGCACATAGTGTGCAGAATGACTTAAACATTTCTTTAGCATCGGTAAGAGTACAGCCAAAGGATGTCATGTTTACTTGTGTGCACGATAATTAGGTATAAAGAAAACATGCCATCTCTCTTGATTGTCCTTGATAATCCTTTGAAGAGTGGTCGTCGACTGAGGTGTGATTCCCGGCCATAACCTTGGTGTCAACTTCGAGCGGGAAGTAGAAGGAGCAGGGAAGAGGTCTTCGATCGCCATGACGAGGGCTTTGAAAGAAACCTACTACGGCTTGTTCTATCAAGACGTCTCGTTATAAATGTTGCAGCCCTCACATCACGAATTTGTGTACACCCTGGAACATATCGTATGGTTTGCATCTAGCCCTGGGTCTGTTTGCAACCTAATATGTAGTGGTGCTCCACATAAAGTGTGGCTGTCTTGGAGCAAATTATACCAAGTCAAGACACCTGACACGTCCTGAGATCTAGCTGCTCATTTTCTTCCACGGCTGTTACAGTTTTCCCAAAGCTTTCGATGCTCTAGGTAAATGGTTCCGTGAAGTCAAGACAGCTGACGCAGTCTGACACATTCCGACCTAGCAAGGGAAAATCCAAGCCAACAAGCCAACAATCGATGATATCATATATAGCCCTGATTATCTATGTTCTCATCCCATACAATTCTACTCCGCAGTCGGGACAACATCCTGTACTGTCCCGCACGTCCCTGTGAGAATACGGTCCTTTTATAGAGAATTTTCTCGCGCGCCGAGACTCGATGTCTTCGAAGTATAGATCAAAATCTTATTATCACCCATTCCATTTTATCTACTTCTAGCGATCCCCAAAAGAATTGCCTTCCATCACTTGAGTGTGGCGTAGGCCATCGCACCCTCGGAAATCACCATGTAATGGCCATGTTGAACCATGCAATTTTCGGCGAGTCGGCTTTCGGCAGTACATCCTTGTCGAGGAGGAGTGGTAAACATAGCAGCAGCAATGATCCCTGCCAGCTATGGCAAGATCGTCCTCGGCCAATTCATGACGTCAGACCCACAGCGTCGAAGTCGCTCTGGACCAAAAGTTCTTGGTGCCAGGTTCGATTCAGCAATCAAGAGAGATGGATGAGATGAACTTTTTGCGACAAGTGTTAGTACTCCAGCTGGAATTGGGCTCAACAAAGAGTCATTGTTCCAGACAAAGGAATGTCGACATAGACAAGCTCCTTCTTGAATCTTCTGCTCCTTCTGGTCAAAGCACTAAGTATGCACGTACTCAGCTATCACACCGTCATGCTGGGTTTCATTCAATCTCTGAGAAGATGTTAGTCCTCCTCTGTGATTCGGGGTCCTTTTGAGAGGCTAAAATTGCCAGTCGGTTGGTGGTCGGGTACAAGCGGTGTGACAGGGACAGTATTGGGACTTCCCACAGAGAAACCGTTATGATGACAGCCGATCTATACGGCAAATCTTTTTTTAATGGGTAGGTCCATCACGATAACAAATGGAGACAACGTCAGCCGTGGGTCATTCCATAGATAATTCCATCCATAAACATGTTCAGTATCTCTGATTGCTCATCTTATTCCCTTCCTGGTAAATGTGTGAGTCCCTTCGATGTAATGTCAAGCGCCATTCTTTTACATGCCTTCCAGAAAGCATTCCAGATAAAATTACATATAACATGAGAGATACATCCTTCCACGAAGATTCGTCATCACTGAGATGTTCGAAAAAGTTCTCAGGCAACCTTGATTCTGAATGATCATTATGTGCACGAGCGCGGGATGCGCAACTGACACATGTCAGGTCAGGAGCAGGAATGACAAACGATCTAGATCAGTTCTCTTGGCTGTCGTCAAAGTTGAGTTTCTCGCGCTATCTTCGGACGAAAGCCTCGAATTTGAGGCAGAAAGCGCACGGTCTGGCATGCTACTTGCCATTTTAGTTCGTTTATCGCAGAGAACGAGGCGCTGTGTCAGCATACAACAGTACTTGTAAGCACTCTTATAGCATGTCATGGGTTGTTCATTCAACTGGAAAGCACACGAACATCGGAAGATGTACTAATGTGTGAAAGTATGTCAGAAGGAATGGATGAATCGTCTCATCAGGTAACTTGTCATTTCACTTGTGGCTCTCTGGACAAATACATCTGTGGGTTCAATCATCCCCATCGAGGGAACTCCACTCCAATCGTCCTTGTCCTTCCGAGAACCATACTTTACCGCGAGGTAGTATGATAGTTTTGAGCGTTGGGCACCACTGGTGCCAGATTTTAGCAATGACTTGTTCTTCATGTGGCTGTGCAACGCGAACCGTAGCAGCCATGAATGTGATATACTGCATTATCAATGTTAAATGGCGCTCAAATGGGACCATTATGTCACACACCTGTAATGATTTGAAAGGAGCGAGTGATGGTCCTAGCTCTCGTAGAGACTCCTATACAAATGTTAATATACCGTTTGATAACGACTTCAGCATACACTTACATCTGTAAACTCGGATAATAATATAACTACATGGAGTGCCTCTAAATGAGGAAAACGTTTCGCGAGCTCAGATACAAGGTAGTCTTGCACCGTAGGGTCAAAGCTCATTATACTGAGTCGCCGTAGTGGAACTGAAGACAAGGACAGGGATCTTAAAGACTCCAACGATGTCGAGGGGAAAAGGGCGATGGAGGCGGCATGTACGGGGCGACCTTCCACCACGGAAGCAATGATACTCGGGCCGCCATGAACAGTACGGAGGGTCGTGAGTCTTGGAAGCGATGTAGGTGATAACTTGAAACAATTGTCTGTCATCACCGTTCCGGAAAAGAGACCGAGAAACGAGGGGATCATGTTGATCCCATGATGGTATCCGCGCAACGTAAGGTCCGTCAAGGATGGCTGGGAATCCAAATATTGTGCCAGACGCGCATCACAGGGCATAGAGGTGGAAAAATAGCGCAGGGTGAAGGAACAACCGTGAAGGATCCATATCTGGCTCCCAGTTCGTGGCAACTCCACCGATAGCGCCGTCAGCCCCTTGAGCTTCGTCAATACACGATGCAGTAGAGAGTAGAGGTTGCGCGTAGGCTCGATTGTCGTCGACGAGGTCCAATTAACTTCAAGTCTCCGTACTAATGGCTGTAATCGGGGTTCACAGTCGAGCTTCCTAAGGACAATGATGGATGGGACAGGCGCCAGGTCGTCAATAGTGTGATAAAGTACCCTCGTGGCCACTTCATTGAACACCCTACTGCTTGTCAACGTTGGCAGCAGCTCGGACCTCGAAAGAAATCGGAATATGCTGTCTAAGACCTCGACGGGAAGTAGTGAGCGGGTGGCCTGGGGCACACCAGCCTTCGCACGCAGGATCGATGCAGGCTCTAAACGGTTCGGCCTGGATAGCAGATTCTCTAGAGCCATTCCAGAATGCGCCGCTGGCTTGGTACAAGTCGTCGTGACGACTGATGTAAGCCTGCCCTCAGAGGTCAAATCCTCACTGCTTCAGATGGTACTAATCAGCGCACCTTACATTTGTTACCCCTAGTTTGCCTCTTACAAGGCTACCGCAAGGTTCAAAAGAGCGAAGATTGAGGGTAGCGAGATATGGAGGTGATTGTTCTCTTCTCAAGACATTTGTTTCAATGTTTGTCCGGCCGTTTGTGGTGTGATCGTGATCATTGCATCGTTCGTTCAGAGAAAAGCGTGGTATCATATAGACACATAATTCAAGAGTAACGAATAAAAAAACCAGTTCAATCTGTCAAAGCGTTTCCGGAAAACAGTTAGTATGTAGAATACATCTGCACTAGGTCCACGTCGAGGTATATAATATAGATAGATATCCCCCACGCATAATCTCATATGGGAGAGATCGAAGAAAGACCCTAGTAAGTAGTAAAACGAGTGGATAGCCATTTATGTGGCGTACAAGATAGCAGATGCTTGAAATATATTCGAAGATTGGAACGCTTCTACATGGAAGCTCTTTTCTCCATCTCGCCTTCGACGGTACCCTCGGTCTGAGTCTTTTCTACTTCGTATATGGAATCCGCGTCGGATCGCTTCCGACCAAGGAGAACGTCGCTATAAAAGGTGTCAGCGTCATCGATGTCAAGAGGGGAAATGACCAAAGAACGTACATCCAGGCAGGGTAAATTCTTCCTGGGGGAATAATCCATTCTTCTGATTCCTCGTAGTAGTTGGGCGGGATGATGCGGTCGTTGGTGATTTTGCGCAGTATCCAAGGGATGCCGTTGATAAGCAGGTATGAGAGTATACCGGCGATGACACCGTATGCAATGCTACGTGTCCAGAGCAAGTCAGAAAATATTAAGTTGGTGATAAGAACGCGCACTTGTATGTCAGAGGGATGATAATAAGAGTAAGGAAAGCAGGCACAGCATCTCCAATATAATTCCAGTTAATCTCCTTGACACTAAAAGTCACACTTAGTATCGCATCTTTTGACGATTGAACGGTTCGCTCAGACTCACTTCCGAATCATAAGAGATCCGACAATAACGAGTGCTCCACCTGTTGCCCATCCCGGTATCGATGAGAAGATCGGTGCGAAGAAGACGGATACAAAGAACGCAAGGCCGGTAGTCATGGCTGTGATACCGGTCTTGCCACCTTCCGAGATACCGGTAGCACTCTCTACGAAAGACGTCACGGGGCTGGTACCCATGAGTGCACCCATGCTGATAGAAAAGGCGTCAACACAGTATGCGATTGTTGAGTTCTCGAAGTCCATTGTGACGGGGTCACGCAGCCCGGCAAATTTCGCCATGGAGTAAAGTGTACTGTATGCTTGTTAGATGGGGTCGAATAAGTGAAGTAGACAGATCATTACCCAGTAGTGTCTGCATTCAAGAATCAGCGATTGGCTAAATCAGGGAATCAAAGGCACGTACCAAGAATATCGACATACAGGAAGGTGATAAGTGCATACCAGACCCTGCCATTCTTGTAGTTGAACTATCGAGAAACTGTTATGAATTTTGATTTCCCAGTGAGGGAGGTGATAAACTCACGTCGATGGCGTGGCCGATCTTATTGATGGGGTGGAAGGTGACGACCTTCTTGAAAAAGTCGAAGAGGGCATCGCCGGCCTCGGTATGAGGGAAGAAGGTGACAGGTGTGGGACGTGGCCATGAAACAATTGACACGAGGAAAATGCCAATAAGGATAGCACCACGAACGCGATAAAGCATCAGGAGAGTAGTGAAAATGCTACAGCATTCCTGTAAGTGACGGGTTCAAAAAATCAAAGTAACGGACCTACCCTCCTAAGAAGATTCCAAGCCACATGGTAGGGCTACGGAGGACACCACCCGCACAGTAATTCGGCATATCGGGGCTGATCCACTCTACAAATGGGTAAGTGGCAGATAAAAGTGGACAGAATGATATACACACTGTCTGGTGTGCATCCACCAAGTCCAACGAGGGTAGATTTGTCACCTCCTACAACACCAAGACCACTGGGTGCTGTTCCAACCGTCAATAACATTGCACACTACATGCAGAGTCATACTTACACAATCCGATGAAACTGCCGAGTTCCTTCAGTTTGATTTGCCTCTTGAGCAATGTTGTAAAATACTCACGCAATAAACAGCCCAATACCGGCACCCACAGCCAACACCAAAGACTGGGGCATGATGCGAACGAGCCATTGACGGAGTCCGAGTAACGACAAAATGAAGAAAACCCATCTACCATGGTATCAGCACTGTCTGAATGCCACATCAAGGAAGAATGTATACCCTTCCAAGAAAACAGCAGCAAGGGCTTCACCATAACTGACCATACCAGAGCCGTGGAAACCCACGATCGAATAAGCGAACTATAAGTCATATTCAATCTTTCGTCTATAGCTGACCTGGGTGCAAAAATACGCACATATGCATTTAGACCGAGACCGGGTGCGAGACCGACAGGAAGATTAGCGAGGAGCCCCATGAGGAAAGAAGCGAGCGCAGACACGGCGGCCGTGGTAGTGATGAGATCCACCCGTGTCTCCGCAACGCAGGCCTGGTAGACGGTGTCGGTCATACATAAATCATCGGTGGTACAGACACATGGGCCTCCTGAGTCGGCGAGAATGGAGGCGTTGACGGAAATCTAAGATAAATTTGAGTGGATGCGAATCGGGTGGTGGTAGAAAAACTTCACAATGTAAGCCATAGCCGCCTGTAGACATGGATGTGCGTTAGCTTGTTAGATTTTCATTGACACAGAGGCTCTGAACGTACCCATGTCGTAAGACCAGCACGAATTTCGGTCTGCGAGAAGCTCAGGGATCGACGTCGAGGCCAAAAAATAAACGACAACGCACGAGGAACCGCGATCCAGTACGTTCTTTAGAAGCTCCTGAACCCTCTAACTTGAAATATCGTCCCACAAAAGTACGCGCGACCTTGCAACAGGCGATAAGCACACCAACCCCGAGTAGATGTCTATTGTTGGACTTACACCATTGTTTATAGTATCGATGAATCTAACCATGATAGCTCACGGTGCTCGGTTGAGCCGGCGGCAGGAAAAGAAGGAAGGGAATGAGAAAGGAGCGACGGTTCAACGATAATTATACCATGTTTTTTTACTTGGTTTTATTTTTGCGAGTACACAATGTGGATAAGGTCGGAACAATCGATCTAGGAACTATCTGCCGGATGATCTAGGCAAATTCTATGGAAAAGTTCCGTCCTCCGTGACCGCCGACCACGCTCCTACTTCTGGCTGTGCGCAGAAATTTTCATCCGCGCATAGCTCTCTTCGATCCACCGACGAAGAACAAAAATGTGGAGGTAATATTCTACGGGTTCTCCGTCAAACTTTTGGCTTGTTATCTCGGTTTAGTCGAGTCTGTGACATCCTGAGCATATGGGTCATTTTACATGCGACCCGGGACCAACCATTCAGTTCACTTTACATAATTCATCTCCGTGTCGTTGCATCAGCATCATCGTTTCCGAAGGGGAACGAGAAACATTCGCCTTATGATTCTATCAGTATAGTGCTCACGTCCACGTCCACTGAGATCTCGAACTTATCGTTATCTCCTTATCGTGCGTTCTGTCGCACGCCTCTGTATTCCTGGATTGCCACACGTTTAGGCTCTCTATTCAAGCTTGTGCTCGACCAACAATGAAGTCAGCAGCCCTCGTAAATCTTGACGTCTATGGGCCCACTGAACCACGCAGAGTTTACGAAAGTCTACAACCGGTCCTATTTTCTCGTATGCCTCTAGATCTCACGTTGTCAAGGTCGGCTCCTGTGCGCCGCCGGGCGATGTGCCTAAGTTTCTCAGTTCTGATTTGCACATATGGTTAAGGCGCTTCGAGTTCTGCGAGTCACCCATCGCTGACAATGGTGTGATATTTATATGGATGCACACATGGCCTGATTGAATACTCACAAGGTGACAAAGCTTATAGGTTATCCAAATTCCAAGCTATTCTGGTTTTGAGCGACAATTGGTCGTGGTTATTGAGTCTACTGACATACTATGTGCAGAACTCTTGCACGAACTCGAAAGAGGGCAATCTCAAAGTCCATGAGTAAGTGCCCTGACCGGTCTATCGAATAGGCGCTAATTCAACGCTTCATATTGCGGCCGCCTTAGTGGGCGTACATCAATAATGTAACATAGCTTTGATTTGCGAAGTTGTTGGCTCCAAGGGGTTTCACAAATTTAATTGACGATACCAATTATAATCACAGTAAGACCAGTCAACCTTTGGATACTATAAATGGCTGGTCAAATGACCTCACATAGACAAACAGTATCAGAAATCCAGAATTCTGTGCCAGTCACATCTCGACTCTTGAAGCTTGACACCTTCACCGTAACCTACCATAGGCAACCACCTAGCGCATGACACCGAGCGAGGACACTAGCTCTAACTTGACGCCATGCCAGCCGCGGAGTCCAGACTGTGCAGCTCCGCGTACCTACCATGAATCTCAATACCGTTCTCTGGTTGCTTGAAAATATGAATCCGGCTCGTTCATGTCCCTTCCTCTCGAAATACTTTGACATCCTCAGATTCTATGTGTATCGTCCGCTTAGTGCTCCACCTAATGCTATGACTCAGTCTTCTCCGTGCATGAAAGTAATTGACACACTCTGAGTAGGTGAGCTTGAGTAAGGCTCGAGAAATCAAATGGGTCGGAGACATTGCCCAGAAAACCTTTCATTTGAGAGGAGTTAACAACCAGAGATCAAGGGCTATGGTCTCATCCGGTTTCTTGTCGGATCCTGACTTCTTTGGAATAGCCATAACTCTTGCCATCGTTCTACCGGTCCGAATAGTTTCTACCCGAATTCTCCGAATGCTCGGTTGAAATTCAAACAGCTACATACCTGGTCTATTGACATCTTGATTGGTCTGGGTGAAATGGACATCGTACCATTAATACTTCCGTTGATCATCCAAAGGAGCAAACGCATCTTGGCGGCTCGAGAATTGCTACCAGGAATTGGAAGTAGACCCAGCCATTATATGAGACAAGTGACCGGTCGAAATTGGATGAGCGATCAGCGAAAGTGCTCTAAGATATGTGAGCCTCGAGTCTCCATTCTTCTCGGATTTGCATCTTCCTATTTTCAGCATCACCTTTCACGTACAGCTGCTCTATCAATATACCATGATAATCATGATTTATTGATCGTATTTTCAGTTTTTGGATTGTCTGAATAATTTTTTGCGAGATGTTGCGAGATGGGATGTATATCATGGCAACAGTGTTCGATTTGAGCCGTCTGCCGCAAATCCCGAAACTCTGCGCCACTCTGCCATCGGCGAATCAGTGCGACTGTTTTGGACGTAGATGAAGGTGATATGACCTGCACAACGGCTGTCCGCTTGCGGTGTGGTTGCCCTTTCGGATCCTCCTCATAGTGTTTTGCGACGACCAAATCTTCAAGCGAGATCGCGAACCGTTCCCTACCTGTCGATCTTATATCTTCGGTAGGGAGGTTTGCCGGGTTAGTGTCACAGTAAAATAGTAGGAGAATTAAATGAATAGTATGCAGATGTCGGTAACATTCTAGTCCGGAACATAATGTAGGCAATTTCCAAGTCTGCCGGTGCTTGTCGATTGTGAGCCAGCTGCCAGATTGACCAAACACGTATCCCCTCGACCAGGAATGGCTAGTTGTACAAAATAAGGTTCGAAGCTCCCGGAGATTGCCGAACGTTGTTGCCCACGTGCAGTATGCTCTCCTTCCAAGGCGAGGTTCTTGTCCCAACCACAACTCGGTCCTCCACGTAATTCGCTCGTTTCTCCTACTCCTTTCCGCTGTAAAGCAGTGCTCATGATGAGTAGACGTATCTGCTCACAAGGTTTTTCTTCCTCTCAGCAGATGAATAGGAAGAGCTAAATCTCGGCGCGTCGTTCTGTACTCGGGTGGGTTTCACATCTATTGCAAATTGAAGTTTGGGGCATAGACGAGATGTTCATCTGACCCTCTCTTTGTCTGTCTTTTTTGCTGCAGCGATGTTGGTGTTTCCGACTGTTTCTTTTTTTCTGCAGTGCGCAGACACTCGTGGCGGGCTACTCTTGTGGCGGGCTGCCCGCCACTTCGTACCGTTGTCGATATCATAGGTGCGACGGTATGAAACGAACTCTCTTCAACTTTTTTTTTGTTGATTTCATAGGTTCTAATGATGGGATTAGGAGATGGATTGCAGGGTATGAATGGTACGCCTATTGTTTTACTGTGCTATCTGATGTCCACTTATATCTATCGTCTCTAGAGTGTATTATTTAGCCCATTCTATAGATTTTTCTTGTCTTTTCGACATCAGTAAAATTTCGGCGGCTGCCCAACATCTCACCTAGAGTAGGGCCGACATTGCTAACCTCACTCTCTCTTTTCAAATCGACTCGAAAACAAGTGCGTTTCTCGCCAAACTGATTTCCAGTCCTTTCTTTCTTAATGCTGCAATATAGGTAAATTTGGGAAATTACTTTGCATCTCCCGGGAACAGTGCTCGGACCACCTGACATGAGCCACCGTCATTTTACGGAGCTTTAGATCGAGAACCACACTGAGCCACACCGTTGAATAATCTGTTCCTATCAACCGTGCCTGAACAGGACGCACCTGTTCCTCACGTACGTCACGAAGATTTATGTCCTATCTTAGTATAATTGATATCTCGTCCAGTCGATATCAGAGAACGGGATTTTTAAGGATGTATGGTGCGTTTCTGTCATGGTGCTCGGCAAGTTCTCAATCCAATTTCGCTCAGGCCATTTTTGCATTTCCTGACGGATTGCTTCCCTGGAATTCAGCGGTATTACTCATCTCTCGCCAAGGTACTCAAAGAATATCTGGTGGTACACCTCCACGGCACTTCGTATCATTGATATGATCCTCACGTTCTCTCTCTTCTAGTCAAGGTGTCTTGTGTCTTGATCGTGAATTTGGCTATTAAGAGGATCCCCTCGCTACATATAATGCATACTTATCAATAGCGCACCCAATCGCGAACGTGCGAGGTATGTTTGACGCTTCTTCCTTCTAGTTCCTTCGTTAATGATTTTTACTGGAGTAGCGTAGTTCTTTACCATACAGTTCGCATTGTCGACGCGTAGATCCATATCTCCGAAAGTAATAACACTTGATAAAGAAGAATGGTAGGTACTTTGTGGCGCGCTGAAATCGCCATTGCTCAGTTACTGACCAGATCACAGATATGTCTGAGCATTTTCGGAAGATCAAGTATATTCGAAGTGCCTCTTCATATGCACCACTCCGCGTGAACACATCAGTGGGGCATGTGTTTGTGTTTGTGTGACAAACAAGCTTCCGCTCACGTTGAATTTTCGGCCCGAATCAATTTTCGGCCCAAATCCGAGCAAACGAGGCGGCCAACGAGTGCGACGGCGAGCGACATCCCCAAGCCCCTCTAACTTATTCACCCCCCGGAATCTTCTTAGCTGACTGCTTCATGACATGCCCCGAAACCTCCACTCCGGCGCACCGTCTCGACCGCGCGCTAGGATCACCCAGAAGACCCGACTCAGGATCGTTCAAGGCGACGACCATGAGGCCGATGTGCTGCTTATTCCGGACGAGGATGAAGAGAAAAATCGCCTTACCAACCTGGTCGCTGGTGTCGATGCCGAGGATGCCAATGTAAGCCCTCGCTGCCACTTTTGTTGCCACCTGGGCCCCTCCTTTTGGGTGGCTGTGCGACCCGCGGTTTGCTGACAAATGCGCTGACGAATCTTTCCAAATTAGGAACATCACCTGCAAGCTGTTCTCTCTGCACACTCGCATCAAACACCTGTCCCGTCACGACCAACGCGTGGGGGGACTGGTGGCGACAAGGCCCGCAATGCGCCGCCCGCTGCGTATATCCCTACCCCGGACTCGACTGGTGTCGTGGAAAACTACAATGATTTCTATCCCCCTGACCGATGGAAAGATCCCGCGTCCTACCTTGCCTCATCTACTACTGTCGAGGAGGCATGTAGTGGCGCTCTCGCAGAAGCCTTCACGTACTACATGGACGAGCGCGACAAGGAGTGGATTGACAAGAACAACGAGGAGGCCCGTGGCGAGGGTACTAGCGCTCAAGGTAGCGTGTCCTTCTCAACCACGCGTACTTCAGGACGGAGTGCAAAGGGCAAGGGCAAAGAGCCTGAGGCGTCACAAGCTCTCATTATTACAGAGGACGAATTTGAGCTTGTAATGGGCTTATATGAGAAGGTGACGCACGAAAAGACAGAGTATCTTCATCATGTGTGTAGTTCTTTTCAGTTTCGAGGTAATCGTTCTGACACTCTTCCAGGGACTTGAGCATGGAATGACTTTTCCCTCATTTCAGGAGTATCAAGAAACGTTTTCGACGCCGCTGCCTGCTCCTACCTTCGCATCCTTTTCTGTGCCTTCATGGATTCCGTCACCCCAGACTCTTCTTCGCATAGCACGTGTTATCTATCCATACTGGAAAGAGAGACGATTAGAGCGCGGAGGACATCGTATTATACCTATTCTTAACGTGAGCGGTCTCGCCGACTAATCTGCACATTTGTTGATTCTTTCCTTGTCCTTCAGTTTGACGAATCCGACACGCTCAATGAATCGTATATCTGTTTCCGCCGACGTGAGATAAAGGCTGTCCGCAAAACTCGCGCCCAGCAAGCACCTGCATCAGACAAGCTTATTCGTCTCCAGGCCGAACTGACTTATCCTCTGGAGCTCGCAAAGTCTCTGCTAGAGCGAGAGACGCGCAAGAAAGAGGTGACGCAGAGTTCGCAGCAAGTGTGGGAGAAGCGTATGGGCCTTGTCGATCTCAAACGAAAATATCCTTCCCTGGGAGACCGGGGTGACGAGGAGCTCCTTGTCGATAAGGAAAAACTGAAGAAGACAGAGACTGTGTATGCTGACGTTCTTAATGCATGTTGTGTAATACTAATTGCAATGTATAGACGTCCAGCAAAGGTCAGGCCCGAGCATGGAACGCCCCTTCGTGTTGTAGAAGTTGCTATCCGGCCTTCGGAACGTACTTCCCTCATCAACGAAGCTGTCGAGACCGCGCTCAACCGGCAGAAAGAAAGGGACCATCATTGGGAGGACCAAGTCGACGTAAGTGTATACATTACGGTCGATGAGTGTGTTGCGCCTGACTGTTGTTATAGAATCCCTACCAAACTGCGCTCGTTCCAATTGCCAACCGACTCTTCAAATATATCCCTGTCAACTTCCAGCCCTCCGAAACCGATGGCAGGCCCATTCTCGAAGGCAGACGACAGCCTCGCGCGGTTCGCAGTCGTGTTGGGCGCGGTGGTAGGATGTTAGTTGACAGACGAGACGCCACACCGCGCTCCATCGTCGCTACCAGCCGCTCCTCGCTTTTTGGAAAGGACAATGAAGACGTGGAGATGGCTGACCCAGAGGAGGCAGAGAGGCAAAACAGAGCCGCTGCAAGGTGGCGGTTCGACAACGACGACGAACCAGCGACCGGTCCCGACGGACCAGATGAGCAGAATAGAGTCCTTGTAGACGACTATTCCCCGCGATATATGTCGCAGATGATGACGTTCTTTGGCGAACTGGATCAACAGAATCTGGTAACAGATCCTTCAATCCCAGTTGTCATCGACGGTCATCAGCGCGTGGTCCTTCCATTCAGGCTTGGTATGAATCCGAATCACCAGGTACGCCGTCCCCAACGACCCCTGCCACCCAAAGGGTTCCCTCAACCTCTGGCGAAACCGCCAACACCGGCTGGTGGTACCACGGTTCCAGTGCAACAACATATAAAGATGCCCCCGCCACCTGGCGTGCCGCAGATGCGCATATCGTCGAATGGAGGTATGCGTCCGCCGTCCGCTGTACCGCAGAGCGTACAAGGCACTCCAGCCGTGTCGCAAACTCCTACTCCTACAACGACTGTAGCAACTCCCGTCCCTCATTCGGTCACTGCAAATGGGTTTGGTCGCGCAGCGATGACGATGCCACACGTTGGTGTTGGCGTCAACAACGCTGCCACTGCTACTAGCTCTCCCGACGTCACGGTCCCTGTGCATGTATCACAGCCTCTCACGAACGGTGTGACGCAGTGCCCAGGCGATCCTAGTCAGACGAACGAGCTTAAAGCCCCGACTACCCACTCCTCTCCTCCAGCCAACAATACCTCACCTGTGAACATCAGTGGGACGACGGTGCAACAGCATTTAGGGATGGTTACTCCGAATGGATACCACCTGAACACATTGACGGCGCTTGCCAACGGGGCGCAGTATTATCAAACTGGTGTTGGTGGGTTAAGTGCACAGCAAGTGAGGGACATAAAGAATACGTTTGCGAATATGGGAACGTCGCCGTATTTGCAGGTCCAGGTACCTGGTCCAGGACCAAGAAGCTCAGTCTTTAGTAGTTGATTATTGTGGTTGAACGTTATAATGAACGTGGCGTCGCGTGTAGTTACATACTTACGATATGTTAGTTTTTGAACTTTTCGGTAAAACTCTCAACTCAACAATCTGTTATATAGTTTAAATTTATGTACATCATGATTTTTTTTCATGAACAACGGTTACAATTGTTTGTATATCAAATACTGAGTCCTGTGACGAGTCGGACTTGATCTTCACCGGCACCAACCTTGAAGCTTCAAGCTTGTCCAGCACCGTCTCAGGCTCTCACATTAATCACTTCCTTCTTCGATTGCTTGTGGTGAATTTCTTGTGGCGCTCGCAGATCTAAACGATGGTGCACTTTGATACTTCGGGGGCAAATTTTCTCACTGCGCATCGCACTCGAATTCAGAATCTGATTGAAATTGTAGTTGCACCAGCTTTGGCGAAAAAAAACCTGCATTAGTAGTTGATCGCTGGTGTTGCATTTGTTCCCGACCGCTTTGACCTCAACTGTATTTCTCACAAGTCAAAGCTCTCTCGCTCTGAACGTCAAAATGGCTGTACCGAGCTGGCTGTCTAGTCCACCAGAACCAACAATCCCCTACTCATGATTTCTGACAAGCCTAATCGCTTCGAAAATCCCTTGGCCATGTTCGACGCCCGATGTGCCTTTCGATCACGAAGCCTTCATACCATACCGAAGGGATGGCGTCCCGGTCATTGGCATTACTCCCGTCTTGTACTCTTATTATCACTTCTGTACCGTGAAATTTCAAGACAGCAGGTCGCACGCTACCAATATCTGGAGCTTCTCGACTCTCTTGAACGCTGCAAGGCACGAGCGGATGCGAAGAGTATCTCTATTCCACGCTTTGATCGGTTTCTAGAGGACGTAGACGCATTTCGTTCAGATCCCTCCTTAGTACGTCTCGTCCCAGACCCTAACCTTTTCTCCGATGTAAACTGCTCTCTTGAGAAGTTGTTTAATGAACTGGATGGATTGGAGGAGGAAACACGCGAACGTGGTGGCCTTGTGATAGAGGATTGTCCTGGGAGAAGAGTATCATGGTGAGTGGAACCTGTTCTCAATAGATCATTTCTGCTAACGATCTGGTACCTGTAGCTTTGTCAGAGAGCTTCCAGGAGCGCCGAACGAATTTCCTATGTAACCCAATCTTCTGCTGACGTTTCTCCCCTTTCATACAGAGATCTTCCTTGCAAAATGAAGATTATGATACACATAGCAGACATCTGTTACTCAGAATTTGCGACTCTGCGTCCGACGCTTCCTGAGGAAGAGGTCTTGCTTCTTGCGGAACTGCGTTATGCCGACTATGAATACAGATTAGAAAAAATCCTCACTCGGGGCGAGTCTCAATTCTCGTTCTATCTTGGTGTGCTCATGATGACAACATGATGACAACAAACCAGATCACAGTGGCTCGTGGCCGGAAGGAATTACAATTTCTGCAAGATGCCGTATTGATGTCGATTTCTTTTTCAGGGATCCAGAGGACATGATGGTCAGTATAAAGCACATCTTCTCAACGGATTCAGTTGGTATCGGTTACGAACCCAGAAGCAAGAACATTGCTATGTGAAGGATTCCGATCTCTGACACACTCCCAGTTGTGCTTTCCATGTGTTATACGCTGTATGTTGTATGAATTATGTATGAAACATGTCTATCTGCCCATAGACATATTCTAATCTTCCGAGTGTTTTCGGCCGAGAATATTATGACTCCTGAGAGTCACGAAAACCAGACAAATCAAAACCTTAAATAAGGCATTCTCATGTTAGCCTGCAAGCCGTCTCGTTTTTATGCTCGTTCGTGTTCAGGATGCATTCACAATAGTAATAGAACACATACTTTTCGATTGCAAATAATGAATCCTCGTCTCTGATAGAAGGAATTTAGTGCACTTGAAAGTGCATTGACAGCGTCGCAAGAGCGTTCAAACAGGGCGTGGCAGAAATCGAGCAGGTGAACGGAGACGGCCATTCTTGGATGGGTTGGTGCCGTTGGAAAAAGGCCGTGAGAGACGAGTACCTCGGGAAGGCTTTGGCATTCACAACTTTGGAGTGAAAGTGTTGAGAAATCTGTGTAAGTGAGATTGGCCAGATAGATCATATGAGGTGGAATGAGATTGGCGTACGCGTATGTAAAAGACAAACAATTCAAGTTGAGGAAGTCGGCCGGCACGTTTTTTGACGTTTAAGATTCAGTTGATCAGGAACTTGAGGGATAGTACAGATCGTAGCGGATGAGTATGCAAGGTAATGGTTCTATAAGGTCTGTAAAAGTGTGCTCCAATGAGTATACAACGACTGAGATGCGCGATCGGGCATAATGGAGAGTATTGTCAGTGCTGTCGACTTCAGGAAAGTCCCGAAAGGGAGACTCCGGGGAATTGTCTTGATCGTCGTGGAGAGGCTCGATCCGGAGAGCGGGAAAGAGAATCTGAAGGGAGAGCGTTGTCTTGGGAGATAGTGACTACAGACAGCTTCACCCAGGGGATGATATTGGAGCCGCCTGAGTGGCTTCCAATTGCTTCCCTAATCGTTTGTAAGCTTGCCGGATAAGCTTACGACAGTTTCGTTTCACATTTGCGTCACAGCACCACTTACCGGCTGTGGCACGTGGCACCGACACGAATAGTCTCCGATTCTCACCTTCGTTTAACTACAAGTAAACGAAGGTGAGCCTTTAGATTATATTACTATATTATTCCTGGTCCTAACTACAAGCAAACTTGTCTGTTGGGGTCACAGTGAGGCTGCATTACTAGCAGCCTTTCATCGTTGTCGTTTGATTTGACTTCCAAGAGATACAGCAAAGGGGTTCGGTCGCTTGGGGTTTTGCGTGCTTGACTGGTGAAGTGGCGTTCTAATGGTAGGATGTTCACTCGGAGCCATCTGGGAAGCCAAGTTGTAGAGATTAGAGGAGAAAGTCAAAATTACATAACGGTACATTATAAGGAGGCCGGAAGTTGCACCGTCCAAGTGGGAGATCTGGAAATTCAACCCAAATCTGGAGGTTTAAGGATCTGGCAGATCTTATCAGATCGCTAGCGGTCTATTGTTAGAATTTCCTTCAGGGTCTATTGCTCTCTGTCAAAATAATGGCCCTGCATGGCCCATAACTAGTAAACGCGATTTGTGGTGCCCTAGTAGGTAACATCTGGCGGAGGGTCCTGGGGCCTCGAACCCAAAACTCGACTTCAGACCTCTTGCTATCTGTGATCCCATCAAAAATCGAGTCTTTTATGGACATTCCTCTGGACAACATTGCCGCCCAAGCCCCAAGGCTCGCTTGACTGGGAGGCCATGCGGAAACCATCAATTTTCGAGAATTGGTTAACTGGAGACTTTGTTAGCCAAACTCAGACTTCGAAGTCTGAAATTGCAAAATCACTCCAGATCGTTACGGAAGTCATCCACTGAGATGGTGAGATTTTGTACCTAGGTGGTGGGATGATGGATGGCAGACCTGATCAGTACCATGTGCCCCGATGGTTCATCAGAAAACCTCCGGCTGATGGAGGACCCCGCTGAGTACATACCTATATACCCGTCGTGGAATTCAATAAACTTTACTTTACACGTCGTAAGCAGCTCAGCGTACAGGCCACAAGTACCCATGACTTCAAATTCAAAGGGAGGCAAGTAGCTGTCTCATCGTTCTTCAAGCCGTTGGAGCTGATTCAATTTTCCTCTTGTATGTTCCTTGTTGGGCAATCAACCGTCGACGACAGCAAAGAATATCTCATCCCCACGCAAACCATCAAAGACGGGGTCCAAGGTTTCTCTGAGTCCATCAAGTTCGTATTGAACGTACTTCAGGATTTCTCTAAGGTTCATCCATTCGCTGAAGGTATAGTTCACTCTCGCATCAGCGTGCCGGCCAACGCCCTTGAATGTCCGTCCAGCGGCGTGTACTGCTTTCAACCTAGTCATTACTCTTGAATTGAAGAGACGTGATAACGACGACAAGGCCATAGCAGTTCTAGCAGAGATGAAAAAAACAATGGAAGCCTTTTTGCCGTTCGTCATTCGACCTTGCCTCCATTTGCGTTTTTGATACCCCATATAGCCTGCAAGATATCCAAGACTCACAAGGCTTTGAACCGAGTACCAACCTCAAGAAGTTAGTGGACAATATCAAAGACTACATTGAGGAAACCGGAGATTACTTCGACCTATATTATAAGAAGAGCAAGATAAGTGAGAAACCATCTCTTATATCACTTTCTTCGCTTACTCTTGATCCAGAAAGGTACTTGAAGTCTGTCATATACGAGGCAAAGTTCGCGGAATACGCCACCCAGTTCATCCAGTTGCAAGATCAGGTACAACAGGAACTATCCATCCTTACCGTCATTGGTGTTGCCACTGTCAGCACAAAGCTGGATGTTGGCTTTGCTGAATTACAACAGCAGATGAAAGCGGTCTTTGCACGTCTTGATTCGCCTCGTGAAAAAGAGATTCGTAAATTCATCCAGGATAATGATGGACCCAGAGCAGTCGTTAACAAGCTTGATACTCTCCAGAAGATCAATGAACTGTCAGGTGACTCAAATCCCTCTGGCCGTAGCGACAAGGATTGGAAGAAGCTCCAGAGAAGTCTTCTCAGCGAACTTTCTGAAAACCTTGACGAGGCGCTCAAGCGGAATATGTCCACTTTCGAGAAGAAGCTCGAGATGCAGAAGCAGGACATGATTTACACCCTCGAGCTAAACAAGAATCAGATCATCACCACCCTGACTGGCTCCTTTGAGCAAATCAAGGATTCTGTGCGTTTTTTTTTTATTTTTCTATCTGATGTTTCAATACCTGATGTAAGTCCTCGCTAGGATATAAGAGAAATATGGAAGGAAATGGTACGTTATCTGATTAATACTCTTCCTAGCGTCAAATTCACTCGAGATGTAGCAATGGAAAAGCACAGTGAAGGCTCGACACTTCGTCTTAGCACTGCGAGACTACTACCTTGCCCAGTCAGGGCCAAGGTCCAAGGGATGGCCAGCTGCTAACGTCTTGCCTCAAGAACGCTCTGTACAAATAAGGTCTCCTGAATACAACAATGATGACACATGGGCCACTGCCTACTTGAATGTTTCTTATCTTCAGGGAATATCAGAGGCGATTGATGACGATGCATCTGGCTTCATTCATTTTCGGGAAGTCAATGGATTCACCTCTATGTGTCCAAAGGGATGGTCGTAAGTATCGTCAGTTCAATTGTAACTTGACAGTCATTGACTTTCATAGGGTTCAGCAATGGTTAGCGTATTGGGCAGCAGGTACGTAAGGAGAAGATCTCAACAATTAGACAAGTCTCAACTTTTGAAAGGATGGCAATCCAGTATAATACAATATGCAACAAAGATTTATCGTCTCCTTCGAAAGTTCCACAAGCTTCGTGACAAAGTCCGCCCAGACAATCTCAAAATCGTGGATTACTATCTAAATCATTCGTCATTTGACCGCCTTGAAATGCTTTTGCGTTCCATTGACCGAGCTGGACACCCGATTCCTCCAGAACTTTCAAGATTAAGAGACGAATACTGCAATGCCGAAGAAAAGAAACTGACAAAAAACTTGGAAGTTTTTGATTTTAATATTGATTCTGTTGCTATGGTATCCTTCGTGACAGGAACTAGCCGAATTGAGCGGGTAAGATTTTGACAAAATCGTTTATTTGCGTGTGGATATCTCGATCTAACCGCTGTAACAGTACATTTTCCCTCTGGTCTATCTTGTGCTACAACGTCACCTCAGTATTATTCAGCTGGCACGCCGGTATACTCTACATTTGGATGAGTTCGACAATAAAAATACCACGTTGGAAATCATCTTCGACGCATTTAACGCCAAATTTGAGGAGCTTCTGGGTGCGCTTCGGACACACAATCTTTTGACATACGGGATATCTTGACGCCCTATCTAGCGAATTGCAAGCACATGTACATTGATGCTGCGATTCACTTCAAGCAGTACGCATTTGGCATGGTACGTCCAAACGTATGACCACTCCGGAACAAATATAATGATTTTTTTTCTATATCAGTTTAAGACAAGGTGTGACGGTCGTGATAGCGGATCCACTGCCACCGAGATGACAATCGTGTCAGTGTTAAGAGACCTTCCTTCGGAACCAGGAGAGTACGACGACATTGATATATGCCCAAATGACGTTCCTCTGGAGATTCTCGACGTGCCTCCGGAGGAAGTTTTCAATATATCTCTGGAAGAGACTTCCGACATACCTTCAGAGGGGATTCCTGACACGTCTCCGGATATCTTTGGCGAGGATATCCAAAATACCCCCAATGGCAGCGGACTTACTATACCGACGTGCGAGATCTCGGACCTTGGACGTTATCCTAACCATGTCTATGGTTTATGGGCGGGCTTTTTCACGTCGAATACGGGCGAGAACTTAGCAGTCCCTCAAGGGCTTATGCGTGTATTGTTTAAGAATCAGCGAGACCAAGATGGAAGCATGTCTGGAACCATAAACGGCTACTTGGGAATTATGGACCTCAAATATGATGTCCTTCATCAGATTGAAGACACCCATTACAAGGTTGACTTTACCATCACTGACGATGTTGGTGACCAGTGGCTTCGGTGTATCGGAGTCTTTGACGCCACCTCTGCCAAAATCACTGGCGATGTGATTGACATGTATGGTGAGTCCAATCAGAAAAATTCCTGCTTGATAATTGTGATTCTGACGTCTCTCAAGACGATATTAACTCAAAAATAGGCCTATTTCGTCTGTCGAGGACACCTGCATCTCTCATACAGTTCCGCTACACCGAAGACGCTCCGCTAGAGAATCCAGCCAGAGCTCGATGGAACTTTGCATGTTCGGCGATACGTCACATCGTTCGGTGCAACAAATTTAAGAACTTCAATTGGCCTTACGCAATATCAAGGCTTTGCGATCTCCACAGGTTTATGAAGCTGAACTTCAAGAGCAACTTTTACTTCCATGATAGCAGTAGCAACGATATGCGGGCAGCAGAATCTGAGGAAATAACGAGACTCGCGTGCACCATCCCCCCTCAAATCAGCGACCAATACTACTCCATGGGGCAATTGATTTTACTTTGAGGGTTCCGATTCATTGGTGAGTGTGCTATGAGGCTATTTGTAGTAGCATCTGCTGATAACACTTTCAGGCGGATATGTGATGGTGGCCTCTGTAAAGACTCGCGATATCTCATTACTCAGACAGACTACATGTGTATTACGTGCATTGACCAGTCATTCCTGGACCTGGTAGATTTTTGTATCGACTGTCGAGCGACAGAAGCAACTCCTCGATACCCGTTACACCAAACCTCGCACAGCCTTCTACGTTCGCGTCGTCGTCTTCATAACTACGATCTGGTCTCGGTAATTCAAAGGGCTCGAGAGTTATCGCAGAAGGCCAAATTAGACTTTCAAAAAAAGGCATCGAAGGAGAATCAAGGCTCAATGACGTGTGAATTGTGCAACGAGGAAGTTGATTTGCCGTGCTGGATATGCCTTGACTGTGCGCGTGGTAAGTTATGGTATCAGTGCTGATTTATGGTCCTACTACACTTAATCTGTTCTAAGTAGAAACGGATTCCGATCCGTTATATTTCTGCAATACCTGTGACACACAACATCACCCGTGTCCCGTTCCCGAGGAGATGCTTTTCCGGCCAGCTGGATCAGTTGAATCCGAACCACATGCAATGCATAGCTTCCTATGGATCAGAAATGACCAGAATGTCCCCCTGCCCGTCCATGACAAGCTAACGAGAGTTGAAGGTCGTCTCGAAGTACTTGAAAGACTGAACACGGAGCGTCAGATCAAGGATGATTTAGGGAAAGAGGAAGTGACCGGTCGTCTCCTTGCCCTGGAACGTCAACTTGGTCAAATCATGGACCTTACTCGGTTGCGCAATGGTCTTGGCGAGGACAGATTGGTTCAAGAAACACAGCCTGAAAGGGTCGAATCCGAAGTTTCAAGCCGGCTTACTGCTCTCGAAAGTCGCCTTGAGAGGTTGGAAGGATTGCTCCAAAAGGTGATAGATGGCTTCCACACCGTGTAATCCATGTAGTCAGGTATAATCCAAAGTAGTCAGTGGCGATCTTAACCAAACTTTCGCGATAATTTCAAGTCTTCCCTTTCTCACACACAATTCCGATTCGGAGTCATTGCTTATTCGTAAATGTAAAATCATAGTTGCAATTTTATCCCCCGACCTTTGGCATCGTAGGAAAGGGACTAAATTATAGCCGTCCCAATGCAATACCTGAAGTTATGCTTCGCTTACACCCATGCAACAACTCGATAGAAAGATCATTTTAGTACCAGTTATGCCGATATCCTGCCCTTTACAGTGACTCGGACAATTCAAAAGTCCGTTAGGCGTCCCTACCTTAAAGCTTAGCTTGATAAAATCCATCCTTATCCCACTTCCCCGCCTCCTCACCCTCCCTCACCCTCCCAAGCCTCTCCGCCGTCAGCCCCGCAACCCTGATGAACAAACTCCCATCAAGCTTCTCCGCGCCCTCCAGCTCTGTTGCCACAAAATCCTTCTGTCCCGCCTTCCTTGTACCATACAAAGTCGCATAATGTGCCAACGCCCTCTGAAGTTTCGGCAGGTGGTCGTCTGGATGCACGACGCTCGTTTGGATGATCGGCAGCCATGCGTTGGGCGTGACAACTTTAGTCGAATCTTCGAGTTGCAGAACGTCTTTTTTTGGGATATGGATAGGACCGGAGGGGAGTGGATGGGAAGTGGTGGAAGCATAGAATTCAGCGATGTTAAGAGCGGGGCGGCCACGGCTTATCCACCAGCCAAGGGAGACGAGGAGATAGCCACGGAAGAGGTGCTCTATGGACGTTGGCTTCAGGTATGCCACGTACGAGGCGAGGAAGATTGATGAAGTCACCAGGTGCATGCTACCGTATTACACGTCAGGATCGTACTACGAGGGAACCGCGAAAACAGCGTACTGAAAGAAGTCAGCGTTGAAGGGCTTATTTCTCGACCAGCCCCCGATACCAAAGAGAACCGAATTCAACCAGCTGAGCTCTTGGATTTTGCTTTCTACGTCAGCAGGGTTTGTCCCATCGACGCGCCAGTCGGACATATATTCAATAATTTTGGATGCATGGTTTTTCATCGTAAAAACGAACATTCCTACTCCTGTATCTTGCACTTTGCCGAGTTCTGGATCTTTGAGAATGCGAGCC
>JABAKA010000111.1:0-23641 GCA_018857285.1 Termitomyces sp. Mi166#008
CTTCAGGTTAGTGTTTTACTTATCTTCAATACACTTAGTTTCTAACTCAGGACTTCAGCTTTAGTGACTATTCAGTCCCCTGTGCTTTGCCTGTTTCTATCAGTTTAAGCTGGATTTAAACCTTGTCAACCATCTCTCAATCTCATATTTCAGCTGGTATGCACATTCAATTGATCTCACACTATCAACATGACGTTGACATGCACATTTTCCTAGACTTTTTGTTCAACCTCCACCCTCAAATCAGAAGACTGCGTTTGAAGAAACTCAAAGAGGAGGTCACACCTAATATTTTCAGTATCAAGACCATCTTCAATGGGTGCAAGAACTTGTTTGCCTCATATGAACTTGAGCTTGGGGTGGTCAATTCTTGACAGGTAAAGAGTTCATGTCCTTGTGTTGTATCTGAAATTTTACCTCATGGAAGTTTGATATCATTCTTGCACCTCAGACCATAAAGAGTGAACTGCTGCCCAAAATTTACAAGGTTAAAATTATGAAGATGAACCCAGATCAATCTCAAGTGAGTCCCTGAAAACATCTGGTGTCTGTTAGACTTAATCCTTCACATCAAAATCTGGCATTGCATGTATCATGCCAGAAGCTATTGCCTATGCAGCATGTCAGGTGAGTGGCAGAATAATAGTCTGATTGTCAAACCAATAATTGTACACTATCAGGCACAGTTTGCTCTGAGCTCAGTATTGCAATGGAATATGATTGATGGGTGCTTCTTAATTCAAGACTTCTATTACCATGTCTTCAGCTTTTTTGACCTGATTGATAGTAAATGGGCAGTTGATACCCTTGGTTTTGGAACAAGTATGTTTTTTTCTTTCCTTAGTAACTGCACTAATTGATCTTCTCAGTATCTTTTATGCCAAAGATGGAACAGTCATATGCAAATGCAAAGTTTCTGCCCTGCCTCCAAAGCCCACAAGTGATATCATGCACTTCAAACAAGCAAAGATGGAACGACGCCACAAGGCAGAACAAGATTGCAAACACAAGCAGCAGGAAGAGCATGCACAAATCTGGTTAGAAAGGAAACAAGATGATGACAGACAACTTGAGTAGGCAAAGAAGAAGCAGAAGCTGCAAGAGCTAGGAACCAATGAGGACCACCAATGTGACAATGACAATGACAGCTCCAGGTTGGAGGTGGAATTGCGTGAGTAGTTCAGTATTGAGTTGGGACTTTGCTTTGTGTTTCAACGGTGGACTCAAACTTTTTTGTTACCTTGGGAATGTTTCATGTACATGTTCATGGACTGCATCTAATGTGCTATGCTATTGTATTGTGCAATAATGCTATTGTATGCTAATTGCTAATAATTGTTGCTTTGCTTCAGATTGAAAATATGTCAGTATAAGATTGATATGAAATATGAGGTAACATCATTTCATTGTTCTGGCTATAGGGAACCCCACAATGTGATAGACCTATTCTAATAATATCACTATGAGAGCCAGATACTTCACACAATACTCATAATGGGAGTAGGAATGCCATTCTAATCCCAGGATGTGACTTACATGCTCATTTATGTGTGAGTACCCTTACATGTCCAAGTATTCGAGGCACCTTTTCGCTTATGCCTAGCTGAAAGTACGAAAGTAGTGCTGACTAAGCACACAGCACATCAACCTTGCCGGAAGGAACTGTCATTGTTTGACGTTCAACTGCCATGAGCTCGGGCTCCTGCGCCCGGGTTTGACTCGAGTACTGGGTTGCAGGCCTGCTCTCGTTTCATATCTCGCATCGTAGAAGCTGAGTCGGAGTTTTACAACCATCTAGGAACTGTTTGCATCCGAGAGTCGGCGCCAGTGGGAATCATTAACAGCTGAAAATCTTGAGATGTCCGAGTTGGGTTCAAGATCCATAGTCTCTGTTTCCCGATCCAGGTCGACGTTATCTGACCTAACCCTCGTCCACATCAGTCGAATGCATCCAGGAGGCACTCACACTGAATATCACGGTCATGGGCAACCCGAACTGCGCCTCGGATCCCCTGGAGATATCTATATCAACATAGATCCTCGTCAACTTAAAGTATTCGCGCGTTTGGACGACTCATGGGCACCATGGAAAGGTCCTCTGTATCACAATGACTTCATCTACCATCCCACCAACAATGAGTTATCTCTCTGGTGCCTGGTGAAAACTGGACCAAATTGGTACAGATCATCTCAACGCCACGCTGACTATGGTATGTAATTCGATGTCTGTCCCGATATGTGCCCCTTCATCTTGAAATGAGCCTTTAGATCAATCAGTGTTCCGGATTTTCGAAGCGGCAGACTGCATTTCAGGATATTTGAAGGATTATCACGCTGAGCGAGTGGAAAATGAGTTTCTAGACTCGAAGCTTACTGTTAAAGCGACCCAAAAGAAAGCTTCATGTGATGGAGAACTCATGAAGGCAAAAAAGACACTTAACACATCAACATCCTGCCATGACGATCAAACACGATCTAGTTCTGCTGGTTTGATGAGCACTTTGTCCTTCCCTCAAGTTCAATTTTCCCGTACTTTCCAAGTATCGAACATTACCAATTCACAAAGGCATTATTATAGAGCGGATTCAAACGGCATGTATAACGTGTCTTTCTTACACTTTTGGAGTACTTCTTGCCCAGTACCTCGAATCGGAAACATTGGAGACTTCTTCTTTTTCCTATCTCAAAACGGCCATAGGATATTTATCAAGCTTCAGACGTGGGTTGAATGGACTGGTTTGCATCTTCGAGAGCCATGTCCTGTGAGCCATCCCGAGTTTACCGATGTGGTTGCGTGGATAGATGAGGATTGTGCAACGTGGACGTCGACCAGAGATTTCGCCGCACGGTGCGAGGCGCTTCGACAGGCTAACAGCACTGCTGTCTCTGTAACAGCGGACGAATGTGTGGCTCGGCTATTACCAAAGGTACCTTTTGGACCTTCTGCAGGAAAGGCTAGTAGACTCGAGCGACTTCGTCTAAAAAACCTGGAGCTATCGGTTTCGCACGCTAAGCTATTAGAAGAGGTAACGCAGTCACCGCAAGCAAATTTAAAGCAGGCTGTCGCCAATGCACCAGCCCCACAAGTTGAGATACGATTTCCTAGAACACCAGGTTTGTCATCCTGGTGACTTGAAACAAGGAACGATAACTGATACCACTGTCTCTCTTGGCAGTACATTCCTTGCGATACTCAACGTCTGTATGGGAAATCAAACTATCAACTGTTTTTCTTTGCTTACAACATTTACAGGCTGTCCAGACTGATTCTTTGATATACTGTGACAGAGGGTGCTCTCCTATTGAGATTGAAGAGCCATCGTCGTCTGTTCAAAGTCCCGTTACAGCATTGGCTCATGATGTGAGGCTGCGTCCCACACATACTGCGGAGGACAATAGCTCTACCTTGATATTAAGTTCAAAGTCCACAGGTTCTTCAGCAGCAGACCTAATGACCCCTTGCGCTATCCTAACATCTTTCAGCGAGTCAGGTGCCGATCTACAAAAGCTCCAGAGAGCCATACGTCACCCCACCAGCAGTTCTAACACCGTAGATGTTCCAAACCCACATTCTGATGATCTTTACACTTCTAGTGGCAACACAGATGGAGGAACTCAGCATAGTAACTCCTTTTCAGAGCCTTTCAGCTTGAGTGTGTCTCCTGAACTTGAACAAGAGTCTTACTCTGGGTGCCCGGCATCTCATTTCAATCACCTTATTATGCTAGATGGTAACGACCCAGGTTCTAGTCCCTCCCCAAATTCCATTGCACTGGATAACAAATTGAAAAGAGATGTGGCGATGGTGGAGTCATCGGATTTCAGTAAGTTCAAAATGAATGTGTGCTTGTATCCTGACTTAATTCCATATATCAGAATATTCTCTCTCATCTATTGAAGACTGCTTGATATCCATAGTATTTCATCCAAACCAGAGCCTGATCTGCCGACTCTGTCTGTGAGTGTGTCTTTGGAATGTGGGCTCGAGGTTGATTTTGAAGTACAATTTATCAGCCAGTTGGACGCACCTCAAATCGCCGAATACCCTTCATCTACGGACAGACGACACCTTCTGCTTCATTGCGAGAAAGAACACGCATCTATATCACAGACACTTCTTTCGCTGACGCTCGAAGAACTTCATGGAATACGTGTTAAATTATCCGGCGCTATATGATTATTACCCGTACATCCTACCGATCTGACTTCCTTTGCGGTCATTGATAAAGTTCCTTTATTGCTTTGTTATTCTTCCTAGTATGTTTTGTGGTACCTATGTACATGTTCTTATGACTTTGGTGGGTACGACAGCATCAGAATAAGATCTCAAGTATATTCGGTGTGTAACTGGCTGTGCACAATTCTCTGGTTTTGTGACACTTGACTACTTTGCTTCTGGTTTGTCGTAAGGCGGAAATAATGCCTTCTCTTAACAAATGTTGCCTTCCGAGTCCACTGTCAAGTCTGCCTGAAGTCATCTCGGGAACCCATAAGTTTAATAATAAGTAATCTTCGTCAGCCGAGATATTCACAATGAAGAATATATGAAGGAGCCTGGATAGCCGTCAGAGAGATCTACTTAATTCCCCGCCATTATAAAGCGCTGCCGCACCACAGAGTCAGGAAGGAAGATTGTCGTTCAATCCCTATCAACCGCAGCATTATTGACTGAAATATCGCGTGCTAGAACTTCAGTAACATAGTATTCATTGGCCGGGAGTTGAGCAGGAGAACATCGGAATTAAGTACGAGTTCACGTAGCACCCGCGTTAGGAGCTCGATCCAACGGTGTCATAAGTACATTGACATAATGCAAATGATTGAATGTCGAACATGGTTTGCCAGTGGGTTTTTTGACGATGACCAAGTTCGAGGCAAGTGCAATGCACATCCGAGTCTGTATTCCGAGTCTTGATGCGCATTTGCGGAGAACGACGGCCGGTGGTCGGACCACGTGAGCCTGGGGTACCGGGCCGCCGTTTTTTCCAGACTACAACTCGATTGCCTTACACTTCGAACCACAAGATGACCTTCACGCCAGCTAGCGCACAGCCAGTTTCCACTTCGCTACAACCTCGCCGAACGACCATGTCACGAGACTTCCCTTCCTTGCTATGAAGTACAATGACACATTATCTTTATTTATCTCTGCAATATATACATACTCTGAGACTTATTTGAGTTATCGTGAGGATTATTGTGGTCTATGATTCCCTTTCTGACGCCATTTTTTATCATTTCACAACAGTTCATAGCCTGTTTTCCGCCTTGTGTTACCAAATATCATGGCTTCAACTTCGTCTTACTCTTGACAACTTTTCGTATGCATCGTGAACGTTTTTCATCAATGTCCCGATTCTATATACGGGTGTAAAAAGAGTCATTAGCCCCAAGGAAGAGTACTTCGAGCGGGCCGGACGACGCTCAACGTCCGTTCCGGTCATGTCAACGGCACCCTTCTGAAAGATCCCAATATACCCTCACACGCCTAAAGACTTGGAGCGTCAGGTCTCCGTGATATTTCCGTCGCGTTCATATATAGCAAGTCCTCAAGTTCACACCCATCTGTACAAAATAAAACCATGAAGGTCCTTGATTTAGCACTCGTCTTCTCATTCTGTCAAATGGTCTTCGCTGCCTCGCGTACAAGTCCCCCCTCTGGTGCCAAGATTGTCCGTGCAGGGACCACATCATCTGGGGAGTACTCCACTGTCTCTGCGGCGGTAGCGTCTCTTCCCAATGACAGCTCGAACCAGTCTATCTTCATCTACCCCGGAACATATAATGAACAAGTGTATATCACCCGTAACGGACCTCTCGCGGTACGTTCCACCATCTCCTCTTGTCCTCGTACTCATACAACCAATATATCAAGATCTATGGGTACACCACAGACACCATGAGCTATTCTGCCAACCAGGTGACCATTCAAGCTGGAGTCACGGCCCAGCAGGCGGGCTCGGACGACGCCAGTGGCACAGTCCGCATCCATAAGAACGATTTCAAGATGTATAATGTAAATGTCAAGAACACACACGGCGCAGGCACACAGGCAATAGCGTTCAGCCAGTATGGTAGTCGTGTCGGCCTCTATGCTTGTGGGTTCTATGGCTATCAGGACACGCTCTATGCGAACGCGGGGACGCAGGTTTACTTGAGGAGCTATATCGAGGTGTGTTCAAGTTTGCTCATTCATGGTTTTTACACGGACCGTTCAACGTTGATATCGCTTGCCAGGGTGCGACGGACTTCATCTTTGGTCGCACTGGGCTTGCCTTCTTCGGTAAGAACACCATCGCCGTATCTGGAGCCGGCTGGGTAACTGCAAACGGGCGTACATCTGATGATTCCGGGAGCTGTAAGGATCAGTTTCTCTAAATGACTTCTAAGTACAGCTGATCACGGTTCAATACGATCAGACGTCTTTGACGGCAACTCAATCGTTCTTGCCTCCGATGCCACATCGAGCACATCAGGAGCAGTATACCTCGGACGCCCATGGGGAGGTATGTCTCTCTTTCTTTTACTTGTTCCTTACAGTATATTTACACTCTTCATAGCGTACGCGAAAGTAATCTTCAAGAATACGGTTGTTACTGCACCCATGAATAAGGCTCTGTGGTCGGTGTGGTCTACCTCAACGCCCAATACAAGCAACGTTCTCTTCGCCGAATACAACTCTACTGGAAGCGGCGTCAGTGGAGCTACGCGCCCGAGCTTCGCGACAGTCTTGTCGGCTTCGCAGGCCACTGCGTACAGTATTTCTAGTGCTGTTGGTAGCGATTACGCGTCTTGGGTCGATTTGACGTACCTTTGATCTGCATCCCGATTACCCTTTGATCATTCCACGAGTTCCAGGCATCAGAATACTTATAGGGACATCGAACCTGGGTAATGTACACAGATCAGATAAGTTACACATGAGCATTCTATGTAATCGATGCCTCTTTTGCCTTTATACTTGGTCGTGAAAGAAGTCCGAGGCTCTTTTTTCCTCAACATCGCTCGAAGTCTACCTTCCACTTTGCCCCACCTTTTCTTTGTCTCCTTTGGCTCCATCGAGAAAAACTATTGAGCCACCCTGGCTACTTACTTTCAGGGAACTCAGCTTTTCCGCACCCTTGCATCCACGCTCCTCACTACGCACGAAAGTAAGCTAACACTAACTAGGAAGCAGCGAAGAAAAACTCCCCGATCACCTTTTCGGTGTGGATCAGCCCCTCAATGCCGGGGCTCTTCCAATCTGGTCGTCTTGTCAATTGTAATCACCTCAATGGTGGTCGGCCGAACCGTGAGCAGTTCTGGAGTTGGACTTCTATCGTGAGTAGTCATCTTCCAAGCTTTACTTGAAGAATATTGCTCAATCTCGCGCCCTTGAAGGGTCGTGTCTGGCTTTATTACGGGCTCCACTTCATAGGCTATTTTGGCACACCGGGACCGATAGAAATCTAGTTGACATGGGGACGATTGGCTCTGAATAAGGTTCAAGTGTGCGATAGAAGCGCTAGCACGCAAAATCTGGGTTACGAACGGCGACGCTTGTGTTATGTTATAATCCGCTAGGAGAGGCGCAGAGTGACGCGTCGAGCATCAAGAGACAGTAATCGAACACGTATACTACATATGTGGTTGTTGTTCCTTTCCTTCTTCGGCTCTTGGGTTCTCACTGGCATATCGATAAGTAGCGCGCGTAACGAGAGACCACCCTCCTGGCCTATGTTCAGACCAGCTTCGACCGGTGTAGGTATGTCACTCTAATTTGTCTCTTCGATGTTTCAATAGTCAAAATAAGCTTCTGAGAAGCCCTTGTACGGCTTACGTCGTGGGCGTCTATAAATACGTCCAGTGGCCACAGTGGCGCCACCCGGGCATATGCCGCGGTACGTACGACCTGTCGACGCTGCCTTCGTCATCTTTGGCCTTGTCGTTCTTATATTCGGTCCGTGGTCGACATCTTTTCCATGACTTTTGATTATCATAATTTCGAACATATGCATTTTATACGACGTCACCAGGTTCGAAACGGGCGGCGAAATTTGATGTAGCATATCCTCGTTTCAGTGGCGCTGAGTGGAAAGTGCGAGGACGCCTTAACTTTTAAGCTGGGGTGAGCTGGTAAGTCAATAGTGAGTGATAGGCGTTAGATTTCAGGAGATATAAATTACATCTGTTGTCCCGAATGAGAACGCGACTATTAACTAGTTGGTTGAAATTTTTAATTTTCATTCTTCATTCTTCATTCGAGCTACATCTGGACCGATTCGAAGATTTATCATGAGTAGTGAGAGGATCCTCGATGTGAGAAATTCCCTAGCATAACCCAAAGCCGATTGGGAATCGGGATCGAAGGAGTCTATTCGTTCAATTGCTTTCCCGTGTGGGCTGCAAGTGACAAGAACCTCCACTTTCTACACCAAGTGTGGCATACTGTGGCATACTCTTCGTGGGGCAGTCCGGCAGCGAGGCCTGGAATTTGTATATAACCGCAGACCGGATCCAATTCACATGGGCCGGCCGCCTTAGGGGCAATTAAAATTGAAACTGGCGGCTATCAGTCCTGGGGTACCAGACAATGCGGAGATAAGTACGTGACGGATGTGTGACGAGGAGTCGGTCGGTCCTCGAAGGGTATCATCGAGCTCGAAGAAAGGGGTCGGAGCCTACATACCAGAACACAGAGACGCAGAGAAAGGCAGTTGGAAGAAAACTCGGTCGTTTGGGCTTTGGCGACCTCGATCATTGCGGGGGGATGGACGGACTGTGGGGTAACATACATGACCAGATAAGGCAAGTCTCCGAGAGATTTCTATTTTCGGATGATCATGGGTGCGAGATCGAATCCGGCAATGCCGGTTTCTCTGACCCGGATGGTTTTTTGCCGCTTGGATTTTCTGTTATAAAAGAGTTGCAAAATATTGAGAAAGGCGAACGCATTTTTGTAGTCGCCATGTATCTCCAGTCCTTGTTCCCCGACGTCCCGTCTTTCCCCGAGGGCAACGTACACAACGTCTTCTTCAACCGACCGGACCAGGCGGAATGGCCCGACTACACCTTGCACATCGACGCGAAGACCGGCAAGACGCGCACCTACCGCGAGTTCAAGGAGCGCGTCCAATTGGCCGCCACCGCACTCGGTGCCCCAGTCTCTGAGGGCGGTCTCGGCCTTCGCCCAGAAGACAACGAGATCATTGCCGTCATGAGCCACAACTCTTCTGTACGTCACCTCCGTTTCATAAAGTTTATCGACTGATGTGATCTCCAGGACTATGTCGCCATCATCCATTCCCTACTCGCCATTACAGTCCCCCTTGCCATGATCGGCCACTACTCCACTCCTTTTGAGCTCCAGCATGCCCTTCAGCTCTCCAAGGCCACTCGGCTATTCGTCCATGCTCGGCTGCTTCCTCTTGTACTCCCGGTGGCCGAAAAGGTTGGGCTACCCTCGAGTAAAATTTACATTCTCGGTGGGCAAGCACCCGGCCGTAAGAGCTTCAAGGAGATGGTCGAGGAGGTCAGGATACGCAAGACACCCCTCCTGGCACCCCGGCCAGCAACGAGGGACACCTTGGCTTACTTGGTCTTCTCCAGTGGAACCAGTGGTCTTCCCAAGGGTATGTATATACATGTTCTCTCTTTATTTGTGCCGTCGGCCTGACGAAATTCAAAGCCGTGATGATTTCGCATGGAAACCTCGCGTACTCCGTCGGTCAGAGCATCGTCATAGGTAGGGAAACAGCCGCTGTCCACACCGTAAGTTTTCTGCCTTTTCTTCTCTGCAAGCCATCGAATCGAAAATTCGCAGCCTCCAAAACCCAAGACTCCTGATGGTCTGAACAGATCGCTTGCATTCCTCCCGATGCACCACTCATACGGTTTACACTCCTACGCATTCCGTGCATTCCTCGCTCCCATGACACTCGTCATCCTCTCTCAATGGAATCTCAAGGTCGCCATTGAAGCCATCCCGAAGTATGTCCAGCCGCACTCTTACTGACTCACAATCCGTGTTCTTACCTCTTCCACAGATACCGCATCACGGCTCTCTACATGATCCCATCCGTGATACATCAACTAGTCAACTACCCCGGGATCGAGAAGGTCGATTTCAGCTCCGTCCACACTGTGGGCAGTGGCGCTGCGTATCTCCCCCCCGAGATGGCGACGAAACTCCTCAGCTACATCGGAACCGGCGCAAACTTCACCGAAGGTTCGTCGTTTCCAACCAACTACCGTCTTTTACCGTCATGACTTACTCCGATCCCAATCTGCCTAGGCTACGGAATGTCCGAATGCGTACGTCTCTTCCTCCGCTTCTCTTTTGCAGCGTTCTCACTTTTTCTTTCACAGACCATCGCCGCCCTTACACGCCCCCAACCAGGTGTCCTCGGCGGCAAGGGCAAGTTCGTCCCGGGTGCCACCGGTATCCTCCTGCCTGGCATGGAAGCACGGATCGTCCGCGACGACGGAACTGAGGCGGACTTCAACGAGCCCGGCGAGCTGTACCTCAGGAGCCCAAACATCTCCCTCGGCTACTGGAACAATGAAAAAGCCACCCGAGAGACGTTCATCGCTGGCTGGCTGCACACCGGCGATAAGTTCCGCGTCGACAAGGACGGATACTTCTTGTACGTCATTTAGAGCTTCAACGGGCGCTTATCTGACATCACATTAACCTCTCGTTTCTAGCTTCGCTGACAGAGCAAAGGTCAGGCACCCCCTTTCTTCTCCTCTTCCATTCTTATTCTCATTCTCATCCCTATCCACAGGACACGCTCAAAGTCTCCGGTAGCCAAGTATCCCCCGTCGAAATCGAGGCTGTCCTACTCGCTGAGTCGCAGCGGCTGATCGCGGACGCGACTGTCGCCGGCGTGAGCGGGCATGGGCGCACGTCTGACGAGAAGGTTCCGCACGCCTGGGTCGTCCTGAGCGACGCCGGCAAGAAGCTCGGTGCGCAAGCGACCGTTAAGGTCCTCGAGAAGTGGCACCAGGAGCAACTGAGCAAGTATAAGTGGCTCCGTGGCGGTATTGAGGTCGTTGACGAGGTGAGTTGTCCCTCGCTCGTTGTTGGTGTTGTGTAATCTGATATCTGACTGCCCCGTAGATCCCGAAGTCGCCTACTGGTAAGGTGCTCCGGAGAGTTCTCGTGGATAAATACGAAAAGGAGATCGCGAAACGGGTACCGGCTAAGCTCTGAGAGCACTCAAAGGTATCATATCTAAGTGGGGTTATATGTACTGGTGTTTTAAAGTTAAAGTTAATGGTGACTGTACACCTGGCAAAGACCGCCGAACGAGTCAAAACTAGGTTTTTACGGAACCAGTCAAGGAACCTGAAGTCGCGACAATCACGTGTACCCGCGAATCTAGAGGAGGCGCAGGTGGAACAAGTCCCTTAGAGAGGTTCCACTACTACGACTTCCCTCTAGGTGAGCCATAGCAATTGTCAAAGTGGACTCCCAACTCTGCTTTATCTCATTACACCAACCCCAGCACACAAGGCACAAGTCTGGAAGGACTTTCTGCCATTGGAGAAAGAGTACAAACTATACCAAGAAACCCTCAGCAATATCAGTTTGCTGTTTAGAAAAGACCTCTTATCTGGCCGGCAACCCAGGCAATTGTGGCTCATCTTTAGAACCATGGAGCATCACTTCATATGGCACTCTTCTTTATTCACGACAACCGTTTAGTAATTGGATGGTCAGTCTGATGCTGGAGGTTTAACTTCTCAGAACAAGTCTCTCTAAAAAGCAAGACCGAAACTAGAACCGAAAAAGTGGAATGTTTCCGATATACAGCTAATTACAAGTAGTTCATAATTTACAGCGAGAGAAGTGTCTAATCCCGAGTCCAATTTACGTGCGATGCCTCTCGGGGCTTATCAACATCGACCGCTTCCCCATTCAAAGCCATGAGCTCCTCATTCTCGTCGTCCTCAATGGGATGGTATGGCGAGCGAGGGCGGAAGAAGCGGTCTATTAACCGTCTAGGTGGACGGCTTGGCTTCGGGGGATACGAGTTAGATGCCCTCTGAGGGCTGGGCACAAAGGGGATGTGCTCATGATCATAGGAAGTTCTTCGTTCGGTAAGCATCTTGTCGGATCCTGGAGGTGACGAGTGAGTTACAAATCAAGTATAGAGAAACGCAGGAAGTGAACCTTCTCCGAAGACAGCATCCATATCTTCCAGGGCCACCCCTTTTGTCTCGGGATAAACTTTGCAAAGATGAGCAACAGTGTCAAGGAATAACGCTCATTGATACTCACAGAAATATACTGTTCGATGTAGACATGAGCCAGCTTTACAGCGAGGGGGACCGAAACAAAGCTCACCCAGCATGAAACTGCACATGCAAAAGAAGGCGTGCATAAAATACAATCTCCAATGAATCACATCTTGGAGCCAGGGCGTCGCGGCGCCCACAACGTAGTTAAAAGCCCAGTTGGTACATGTCGATAAAGAGACGCCCTTCGCGCGAACGGTGAGCGGCATAATCTACGACACATTATGAGTAGAGCTTGGGGGTCGAAAGGTGAAAAGGATGTACCTCAGGAGGATATAGCCAAGGTATCGGGCCCCAGCTGAAGCGCAAACATCAATTTCCGGGTCAAGGAAGAAGTCTTAACTTACCTGTACCCGAAAGCCGCGTTATAGATGATTACAGACACAACCACAGCTTTCGGTGTGTTCGGAAGGTCGAGGAAGATCCAGAGTCCTGTCGAGCCCAGAGCTAGCGTCATCTAGACGATAAATCATATCAGCGGTGTCTCGTGAAGCGAGGTAATCCGTACACACAACACCAGCGCCCGACAACAAGATTGGCCGACGGCCCCAGCGGTCGACGAGATACCACCTACGACAGGCATGTTGAGGGAAGAGTCTTGAACAGGTTAAAAATACATACGGAGGTATCGTACTGAGAACATAAATAAGGGCATTAACACCAGTCATTAATATAGCTTCGCGACCGATCCAGCCAGCCTCTGTAAAGAGAAATCAACAAGGTATTTTGAAGGATCCGAGGGCAGAACTCACGTTCAAATACACGAGCTAGCGAGATCAAAGGTTAGTGATGGGGAGGTACAATAGCGACAAAGGGCGCACGAGCGTAGTATGATATCACTGTCAAGGGAACGTTCAGCCTAGGATAAACAGATCATGTACGTCTTACCGTTGATGCCATTCTGTTGGTACGGATCAGAAAACGCCAAATAACTAAAAAAAAGCGTTCTTACCAGTTGTGCAAAGGCCTGCGAAGACATAGCAAGAAGGACTCGACGCTTATATAGCCTCCACATCACAACATAGGATCGTCCTTCACCGTGATCACGCTACAAGTACTCGTCAAGGGAGATTTCTCATTGAGACAGTCACTCCTGACCTCGTATATGACCTTTTCTTTAATCTCACGGAACTCAGCCTTGGCGGCTGGATGGTTAAGATCCCCACCATGTAGATCCGCCAGGACACGCAATCCTTCCTCGTCCTTGTCGGTGTCAATAAGCCACCTTCCCGAGAGGTCAGTGATGATAGTAACGAGGAAACAACCGAGACTACCGTGGACTTTCGGGCATAAGTAGGGATCCTGCTGCTAGGAGTGCTCCGATGACGCATTGTAGGAATAGCGGCAGACGCCAGGAAGTGTTGGAGTTGAAGAAGGAGCAGAAGTAATCCGTCCACTAGGTCTGGTTAGAAAAGAGTAGTGAGGAATTAGTTGACATACCACAGAGAATGCGTATCCGAAGACATTGCCGGTGAATTCTGCACATGCCAACGCGCCTCTCTATTCAAGTCAGTGATCAACTCGGAGATTGTCAAAGGAGGGACTCACATGTGTGGGAGGCGAAATTTCACTTTGGTATATAGGCACAATTGTCCTGTCACACGGTCAGTCGGGCTGAAAGAAAAAGTTCGATAGGAAGATGACGCTCACGACAAAAGTCCAACTCCGAAACCGCTCACGATACGGCCGACAACCATTGAGGTAAAACCGGCTGAAAAAGTCTGGAATGTACCTCCAAGGGTGAAAACCAAACTTCCTAAGAAAAGGGTGCCTTTGCGGCCAATTATATCCCCAACGCGGCCTGCAGCAACCGAGGTCACTTGTCGATGTGTCAGACAAAAACGCGAGGGAAAGACGAAAAGACGCACCAAACGCGCCAATCTCAAGGACAGACACCATTGTTCCAATTTCTATCGGTCCCGGTGCACCAAAATAGCTTATGAAGTGGGGCCCGGTAATAATGCCAGACATGACCCTTTAATGGCGCAAGATTGAGCAATGTTCCTGCAAGGACTTGGAATAATTATACCCTTGGTCATAACCAAACTAAAAGTGTATGATCAGGAGAAGGAATTGTGTTTTGCCAGGGATGACGCACCAGGAAAACACCCAGACTAGCAAATATAGATATCGCATACAAAAGAGGCGCGCCAACAAGTCTCCGCCGAGGCTTAGGATATGTTGGTACCACCATTCCGTCCTTGAAATTCCGATCTTGAACGCAAGTAATGGTATATCGGTACAGCCTGCGTGAAACCGTCTAGGATTGATATTGTACAGTACACGTATGCGACGTGTATACTATACAGAGCTCTAATCTAATTAATAGGAAAGTAGGCTCAAAAATTATGTATTGAACGACTCACAGAGTAACGATAACAGCGAGATTAGGTCAAAGACTGAAACTTGAAGAAGAAAAGCGTACTTCTGCGACCTTTCAATTGCAACGCCGACACTTCCTACGGAATCGGCCACGTGACCTGCTAAGTACAATGACGCAAAACGTCTAGAGTCTAGACTCCGACAGGGAGGCCCGACATGCACAGAGATAATGGCAATGCCACCCAAAATGTTTTTATTCGTTCTTGAGTAACTCCTCCCATAATCCATAGCTGGACATAGATAATCCATTTTCTAACGGCTATAGACAATTTAAGGCTGGTTTTTACACATCAGACCCATTTTCAGACATATATCTCAGATCTGTTCAACCTCTGCAGCTCGTCGCGTATGGATGTTTTTTGTGGGTTTAGCGCGTATTGGCCGCCGAGGCGACCACTCTTATATTTCTCGAGGCAGTGACGTAGCGATGGCTGTAAATTAAGTCCAAGAAAATAAAAGTCCAAGAAATAATGGATGTCCAAAAAGGAATATATGTACTAAAATGTCTTAAACTGTAGTCAGAGTTCAAGAAAGTGATCAGGGAGTGGTGGGAGGGTGCTTGAAAAATGGTGAGACTAAATGAATCGAATTCTAGTACCGAAATGAAGTGATTAAGTTGACGAAAATGTATATATACTGCAAGGTGGAGTCACGTGCACAATATGTCATATCGGGTTCGGTAGGTCTGGCCCCTTAATTTTTTTTGGAGGGGGATGGTATGTATTCCAAAAAAAGGAGGTTGTTTACTAAAAGCCTTCTAAATAAAGTTGATTTCAGGGTTGATTTCACTTTCCACAGTGCCTGGCCACCAAAAGTTTAAGATGGTGGTAAGTTATTCCATTTTTCTAACCCTACATACAGATAGTAGTATTTTAATGGTTTTGGAAACCACAATTCTGAAATGATTTGATGAGTATGACATGCTTGTAAACAGAAGTGTAAGGGGATGGCTGGACCATGGAATCCTTTGTTCTCGGCTTACCTTAGTTACAAAGCACCAATCCCAGAATCAACTGGCACAACCTCACCATGGCCTTAGATTGGAGCTCCTCCCCACTCACCTCCACCATCTCCTTCCACTTTTTCCCTTATGGCAATCTCACCTCAATGACCTCTGCTTCTCTTGGACAACTACACTCTAGCTCAGTGAGGTTCTTCATCATTGAAGTAATGCTTCAATTGACCAGCACCACACATGCTGCTCTGATCAGCAGCAGCACCACAAACACCTTCATCAGCTCAGAGTTAGTTTCCCCACATGAGGAAATTAGTGAGCTCATTGAACTTCAACTCTTCAATGGTACATACTCCCACTGCCTCTGGACTCATCACCCATCACCACTCCGACATCATCTCTCTAACCAATGGTCTTGATTTCCCAGTCAATCTACTTGTAATTCAGTGGCACCATGCCACACTGATCATCTTAGGTTTGCTATGGCTACATGATGCTAACTCAGACATAGATTGGAAATCAATGACTATGATGTTTGAAGCTGGAGATGCTCAGCTTACTGCTAGCTTCTTCTCCCTCAAGTCCAGGTCTGCCTCAACCATTGAAGAAGTCATTGATGAGGATTGCCTAGAGCCCCCTAACCTTGAATCCATCCATCAACCTATCTTAGTGGACTTTAAAGGGGGGAAAGTGTCAGTACACCACCCAATCCATGGTCTCCACAAGCTAACCCCATCCCCTTACATGCCACTCTGTCAAAGCAACTGCCCCAGCCTGGAAACAACACAGCATGACATCAAAACAACACAACTCCCCTTTCTGTTCTCTGAACTTAACATTGCACCCCTGAAACCTCACTTTTGCTCCCTCTTTCCTTCTTATTCCTTCCCACCCAACATCCCTCAGAACAGGTACAAAGCCCCCATCAACCATGATCTCCATCCTCCACAGCTTGACCAATGCCTACTAAGGATGCTCAGAATCCACCCCCACCTGAGCTCTCTAATGGTCTTGATATTAGAATCATCAGCGCAGCCCCCTTCTCTCAGATCATACAGGAGGGTGCACAAGCCTACCAGCTCCATGTCTCACCTTCCCTACCTGAAGAGCACTTATAGGCTGACACCAACGTAGCTACTTCCAAGACAAAATCAGAAGAACAGATCCTCCACTAAGTTGTTCCCTCCAAATGCCACAAGTATGCCGAGGTGGTTTCCAAAGGAAGTGCTAAAGAATTACCCCCTCACTATTTGTACAACCACAAAATCAACCTAGAAGAAGGCACATTGCCACCTTTTGGAAAAATCTATAATATGTCAGAAGTCAAACTATGAGCACTCAAGGACTACCTCAACGATATGCTCAGGAAGGGCTTCATATGACCCTCTGCCTCCTCCACCAGTATGCCCATCCTCTTTGCCAAAAAGAAGAATGGTTTGCTGCAACTTTGCATCAACTACTAAGGCCTTAACCAGGTCACTCAGAAGAACCAGTATCCTCTACTGCTCATTGGGGATCTAGTCAACCACCTTTAGAGTGCAAAGGTCTATATGAAGATTGACCTCCGGTCAGGGTACAACAATGTTTGCATCACCCCAGGTCATGAATGGAAGACAGCATTCCACACTTGTTATGGACTCTTTGAATACCTCGTGATGCCTTTTGGAATGACCAACTCCCCCACCTTCCAGTATTTCATGAACAACATTTTTTATGACATGAACAACGTCTTTGTTATTGTGTACCTGGACAATATCCTGATCTACTCCAATTCTCTCAAGGAACACCAGAGACACATACAACAAGTGCTAGATTGTCTCCAGCAACACAAACTGCATGCCAAATGAGAGAAATGCTCCTTCCACACCAAGGAAGTTGAGTACTTTGGCATTATCATATCCTCCAATGGAGTCTGCATGGATTCTGCCAAGTTCAATGCCATCATTAACTGTCCTCAACTGCAGAACCTCAAGAAACTTCAGTCCTTCCTAAGCATTCACCTCTGCTCCAATCCTCTGCTATTATGACCCATTGCTTCCCATCATCCTCAAGTACAACACCTCTGACTTATGCAATTGCTGGAATCATCTCACAGATGGACCCTGATAGCAAGGACCTTTGACCCATGGCATTCTATACCTGGTCCATGATTGCTGCAGAGCTCAACTACAACATCTATGACAAAGAGCTCTTAGCCATTGTTGAAGTGTTTAAACAATGGCAAGCATACTTAGAAGGTGCACAACACAGCATTCAGGTATACTCTGATCACAACAACCTCCAGTACTTCACTATGACAAAGCAACTCAGTTGGCGCTGGGCACAATGGTCTGAAACCCTCTCCAAGTATGACTTCACCATCCACTACTGCTCTGGCCACCTTGGCCCCAAGCCCAATGCGCTGACTAGGAGACTGGACATATACTCAAAAAAGTCTTTCAAAGCAGATTGTAACACCCTCAACAAATGTGTTGTCATTCCCCCCAAGCATCTCAACTCTGTCCTGCTGCTCAACAAGGAAGAATTGCTCAACCAAATCTACAGTGCCTCCTCTAGCATGTACTTCAAGGCAAACAATCTTCAAACTGTGACTTACAACTTGGTGGCTGCCCCACACAACTTCACCCCCTCCCCTATTACTTTCACCCTCTCCTCTGATGGCAAACTCTTGCTCCAAGATGGTCAGATCTACATGCCCAACCATGAATGCCTCTGACTCAATGTTTTGCACCAACACTATGATCACAAGCTACATGGACATCCTGGCATTTGGAAAACTGCCCAGCTTATCATGAGGACCTACTTTTGGCCTGGCTTGAAGAAGGATGTCACTCAGTACATGCGCTCCTGTGAGGCTTGCTTATAAGCCAAGGTCCCATGTCACTGACCCTTTGGATTGTTGAAGCCCCTCCCAATTGGAGAACAACCCTGGTCTTCAATCTTAATGGACCACATCATCGAGCTCCCTGAGTCTGATGGATTTGATGCCATTCTTGTGGTGGTCTGCTGACTCACCAAGCAAGCCATCTTTGTACCCTGTCACATGACTGACTCAGCACCCAAATTTGCATGCCTTTTCATTGCTCATGTTTTTTTCAAGCATGGTCTGCCCAATGATATCATCTCTCACCGAGGTACACTTTTTGTTTCTAAGTTCTGGCAGTCACTATGTCAGGCCTTGGGCATCAAGTTAAATCTCTTGATTGCCAACCACCCCAAAACCAATGGACAGACCAAGTGAGTCAACTAGATGCTAGAACAGTACCTTTGCATTTATGTGAACTACCTGCAGGATGACTAGTGCGCAGAACTTCTCATTGCTACAACAACTCCCCTTACTCCACCACCAGCATGTCCTCCTTCTTTGCAAATAAGGAATACCACCCCCAACTCACTGTCTCTCTTTGCAACATCCCTTCACACATTGCTCACAAAGTCACCCACAATCTCCAATCATTGCAAGAGTACCTCTGAACTGAGATTACCAACAGCCAACAAAGCATACAGCAAGCATGCTGACTCAAAGCAGATCAGCACTCCTGATTGGCTGATCAGCTCCCTCATATGACTTGATTGCCAAAACCTCAAGACATGCTGACCATCACTAAAACTCAATCACAGACAACTTTGTCTGTTCAAAATTATCAAGAAGGTCTCATCACATGCCTACTCACTCACTCTCCCTCCCAGCATGAGGGGTATTCACTCCATCTTCCACGTCTGACTCCTTGAACACCACAACTCCAATGCTTTTTTCAGTCAATACCATGACCTTCCCCCTCCAATTGAAGTTGACAGAGAGAATCACTACAAGGTGGAGAAGATCCTCGACTTCCATATGTATCAGAGTAAGGTTCACTACATGGTCCAGTGGCTTGGGTATGGACCCAAAGACAACACCTGGAAACCCTTTGACAACCTTGGAGGAGCTGCTGACATGCTCCAAGACTTTTACAGGTACTTCTCCAACAAGCCATGGAATCTTCGATCCCAGTAAAACATCATAAAGACAGTTATGGGCATAACCCCTGTCTCTCAGATTAACCAGGAATTCAACTTCCACCAGTACTTTTAAATCCTCTTTCCCCTCTTTTGCCCCACCAATCCCTACCTCCTCTCTAACTCTGTGACATAGCTACTACACTAAACCCAAAAGCCACTCCTGATTTCTCTACATCTATATCTCACCAATCAGATCACCCAGGCCATCCTCAAAGACCATCTACATCATCTCATCTTACTTTATCTGCACATCTGATCCATTTATCTTATTTTGTATCTCACCATACTCCAGGAGGAACAACCAAGAAAAGGGAAGACTTTATAGACAGGATCAAGAAAAAAAAACTATTTACAACTACACAAGCCTTGAAGAACGACTACAAATGCCCTGATGGGCCTGGATTACCCCCCTCCTCACCTCTAAACTCTGACATTTCCAAAGCCAACAACAAATCCTCCTGAACTTCATTGGCAATATCCCCCAGGGTCGGAGTACAGGCAACAGGCTCAAGGGCTAAATGCTCCAGGAGGCACTGCCATTGGTACGAGATGCCCTGATGAAGTACGATTGCTTGCCCCACCAAGTCCTCTAATCCTGCATTGACCTCAAATGGTATGGGATGCCTGGACTGGCCTAGGCCATTGTGAATGGCTCCAGTGGACCAGGTGGTGGTGTTGAGGAGGGCACAGTGAGTGCAAATAACCTCTGAAGTCAGTGTCAGTACTGGCAAGTTGCAGAAAGACCAAGAACTCATTCAGGAATCGTGCCTGCTCTATGGCCACATGCTTGATCAACCATCCTTGCTTGACCAACGCATCCCTGACCATCTCTGATGGGACTTGATAGAGCAGCCCTGATTAGTGGCACCTCATTCTCCTCCATCTGCACGCCAACACCAGCCTCCTATACCTCTTCCTCCTCTTCCTCAGGACTTGGGGAACAGATTACCTGTTGAAGATGCTCCAGTTCCACCTGCACTGCCCTTGCCTCTTGTTGCCACCACATCTCTGACTCCCTCAGATGCTCAGACCCATTGGTCACCGCCATAACTCTCCCCTGCTCTTGCTCCAACTCAGCATGGGCCTCTCAGAGTTGCTGGTGCAGGTTCTCATTCTGTGACTGCATCTGGTGTGTGTACAGAGGTGCATGTTCTTGGACCTGGCCACAACAAGATCAGAGGGTCATCCTAACAGTGGCAAGAACACTTATGAAAAGGTGGAGAGATCCTGTAAGGCAGGGTCTCCATGTGAGAATGTTTTGGAGAAGAAGTCTGACTTGGTGCAGTCTTGGCACAACACTTCCCCCAGGCCTTTGCCAAGCCTACCAGTGGACCACCAAGCTCCTCAAAATCCATTGGAACAATGGGCAAAGGTTTGGGGGAGAAGAGAGCCAACACCAGGCATTGACTCTTTATCATGGCACAGGTCCACTGGCGGTCGACTACAGCCATCCCATCATCTTCCTCATTCTTTGAAGAACTCCCCCAAGCTTTGCACACAACTGCTCCTCTATGCCACCCCTCCTCCCTATGGCTTGAGCCAGTCACTCTGACTCACTCTCCTCCTCTCCTTTCCTCCCTTCCTGCACTCATGCCCACCGACATCTCCCAGCATGCCTTGAGGGAACAGCTGAGGGTGGCTGTTGTAATAGTACTGGCACACACCAGGTTTCTTCTTTAAATCGGGGCATGGTGCCGCTAGCTCATATGCCACCCCACAGCAACAACAATGATCACACTATGGCAGAGTTAGTAGCAGGTCAAGAAGCAGAACTCTGGCATCACTTACTAGCGCATTATTGTTCCACCACTCATAGGATAGTCCAACAGAGAATGACTCAGAGACACTGCGCTGAAGATTCAACATAGTGGAGGCAGGACAAACTGCAGAGATGAGCTTAATTTTCCAACTTTATAGTTGATCCAACAGTTTTCCCACCCCTGCCTTAGAATGAACTGCTGGCACAACATGTGTCTCAAGAGTCTCAATGCTAGCAGGGGAGTAATGTTATGACCCATCATTTTTGCCTCATCATCCTGTGCAACTTCCCCACCATGCACCTTCCCCACCATCACTGACATGTCCTGATGTGCCTTATGCATCAGCCACTTGCATCACCAACCCAATCCACATCTCTGATGCTCCTTTTAGGACGACATCTCTGAAACATGCCACAATCACATCTGACTACCTGCAAACTGACCATACAGTTCTGCGCCACATGTCTCAGCACCCCCCTTGACCCCCTCCAACAATGTTCCAGTATTCTGTTCCACTGTAGTACTTAAACCTTCACACCATGGTAGTCAGTCCTTAGTCTTAATATTGCCAACCCTTTTGTCCAAGTCTGTTCTACTTTTTATTGTCATACTAAGTCTCCTGGTTCTTCTCAATCTATTCTGTTTTCTGTTTTCACTCGTTGATGCTGCTCTAAGTCCTCCAATCAACCTTTCTCTTATTAGACTTCATGTCATTGACACCCAAACCCTGACTTCTTGGTGCATCTTGTGTTCTCAACAACTAAGACCACTTTGACACCTGTAAGTCTATGTGCCAGTTTGCAGATCTCCAAAACTAGTGGGTTATTACTCTAGGTGAGAGCCCCCAGATCAGTGGGACCTGACAATGTCACAGTGAAATTTTTTTTGCCAAAAAGAAAGAGATTGTATGTGAGCCATACATAGATTAGATTCAATACCTGAACAGCCAGTCTGATAGATAAGTCCACAAAATTTAGTTCAGATTCACAATGTGAAGCAGCAGATTCCCATAACAGATAAAACAACAGACTTGTAAGTCTATATCCTCAGTCTGTAGTATAGAAGCAACTCTGTTCTGTACCTAGACAAAACAACAGACTTGTAAGTCTATATCTATGGTACAGTAAGTAAAAGTGTTTGTGATGGGGTAGGTATTTAGGCTCACCTTCAGTCTGTAGTATAGAAGTGACTGAAGGTGGCCGAGTAAGTGTCTTCGTATATAAGTCTATGACAATGGATGTGATATGTGTGAAGTGGTAACGTCAAACACAACTTTGTGGTGGCGTACGCACCCGATCTCAACAATATAAACATATGACTATACCTGGGAGGAAGACCTCTGTCGCAAGGAGAGTCACTCCGATCTCACGACTTCCTCTCGGGTCACATGATTTTCTCCTTGGGGCTACCGCATTGATCTCAGTACATACGTACGTTTGAACTCGATCAACTTGGATGTTTTTCTCTCAAGTACGACGCACAACATGGCCCTCAATACGCAAATACAGCGCTAGTACACGCAACTCATCTATTCTACGGGGAATCATCAGGACACTCGACCCGGAATGCCTACAAAGCAGCGATTTCCTTGATGTTTCTGACATGAAAACGAAGCAGATCACCTCAGAACTCAAAAATGGCCATCAGAGTACGGGAGAGCTCTGTTATACCCTCAATGGCTGGAAGCCCCTTGGTTTTCCGGAAAGAACCCAAGGTTTCTTGTACTGCCATCGTGACCTCTGCCTTCCATCTACAGCAGGTGAAATCCGCTTTCGGGTTACGCCAACCTCAGATCCTGCGTCCTTCAAGGAACGGGTTTGACCTCATGAGGCCCGACGGGGAGTTACCTTGGTCCATCCCCCTCCTTCTTTTAAAGTCTCCCTTCAAGGAACTGGCCATTCAGGAAGATCTCATTGATTCCATAATCATAATTTCAGGACGTAAAGGGTTGTCTTCGGCCCTTTTGACCTTTTTGGAGCAACCATTTGTGATAAACTTGGAGGCGACCATGCACCCTATAACCATTCTCACTCCCCAGGGGTTTACCGAAAATCCTGCAGTGAACAGGTTCTTTCGGAAGGCTTCGAGATCACCCTTCAAGGGTGAGTTTTCTATGATTCTTGACAGACTGTAACGTCATAGATGTTCAGGGAAATTACTCGTTCGCTTCGAACAAGCACAACCAACTGAACCCGTGAGCGCCTATGCCATTGTGATGCGAGTCCTCAAGGTTATTGAACCCATCGAGCCGCTTGTCGAG